>BMAO01008498.1:0-309659 GCA_019973975.1 Trichonephila clavata | reverse complement strand
AACAACATTATATAATGGCAAAAATGTTTTGCAATGCATACAGCAAAAAGATAATAAAGAATTTTTTATAATTGTCATAATAATAATATTAATAAAATAGCCAAGAGAACAAAAAGAGGTAAAAAGAATAAAAGAAAAAGTAGAGATTCCAAGGATATTACAGCTAAAATTAATGAATTCTGTAGTAATTTTGAAACTGTTTATAACATTAATCAAATAAAAAATTTCATGTTTGGTTTTAATAAAAAAGAAATCAAACTTTTTAATTATATACTTAGTTACAATAACTTTATAGAATGTCAAGCCTTGCATGTTATGAAAGATTTTTGTAATTTCTTAATCAGTAAGTTTAATATATCAATACATGATAATGTTTTAAATTCTACAACTGAATACTGTAACATCCCCTTTTCATGAATAAATCTATAATCATGTAAACTTTACTAAAGTGTTTGAGAAGTATATTCAATTTTTCCCAGTAAAAAACATTAACATTAAAAGGCATTTAAATATAATAAGAAAATTGGTAGATCCATCTTTAACTACAATTCTATTAATTTGCAACATAATAATATTGTATGTAATTGTCATAATTATGTAGATTTCATTGATGAATATCATAAACATGTCATATCTGGTAATTTAAATATTATTAAAGATAAAACTCTCAGAGAATTAATGGTTAAGGCTTTAGAATTATGCGTTCTAATAATAATAAAGCTATTAAAGCACAAATTTCTAAAGATATTAATAACTTCATTACAAAAATAGCAATTAAATACAACTTTCCTTTCGAAGCATTCAATGAGTTTAAATGCAAAGTTTTGAGTGAGTTACTTAATCTTAACTATAAAACTGATAAAAATATTTCTTATAAAGATATAAAACAACAAATTTCAAATCTTCAAAAAGATTTCATTATTGTATATGTAGATAAAGTTCAGGGCAACTATGCAATCATTTGCAAATGGTTTTATAACTTTATACTTAACAAACAGTTTCAAAACAATAATGCGTTTATTAAATCTAATAGCAGCAATAGAGAAATCAGTAACCGTATTTCAGCTTTTTATAAAAAACTAGATTTATATACAAAGAATATCAAATTTCCTTATATTTTTCTAACACCAAAATTTCATAAGTGTCCAATTAAATTCAGAACTATTACTAATGGTTTTAATACCTATATTACACAACCAGGAAAGGTGTTGCAAAAAGTTATACCAACACACTCTAGACAATATCTCAAACTCCATTATTGTAAAGAATAGTAAATATATTGTTGAGAATATGCAAGGTAAGAGTGTTAAATCTTTGCATAGCTTTGATTTTGAAGACTTATTCAACTCTATTGATATAGAGGATATGATTAAAGTACTTAGAAATGTTTATATTAAATATTCATTAAATAAATTGATAAACTATGATAAATATAATATTATTATACAATTTGTTTTGAAAGAAAATTACATATTTCATAATGACTCATATTATCAACAAATTAAAGGTCTGCCACAGGGTGGCCCAGCTAGTAATAGTCTGGCTAATATCTATTTACACTATTACGAGAATGAAAAAATTGATACAGACTCTTGTTACTTTTTTAGATACATCGATGATCTAATTATTTTCAGTAATAAAGTTGACTTTACTCCTATATTTGATTATTATCCAACCTACCTGTGTGTGAAGCTATTAAAAACCAATTGCAATATAGAGTCAGCATATTTCCTTGATCTAAAATTAAAAGTTGAAAATAATATGCTAAAAAGTAATATTTTTGATAAAAGAGACTCTTTTGATTTTAATGTTATAAAAATGCCATATTGGAATAGTACCCTTCACATTTCAATTTTTTAGAAAAAATATCATTCTAACTATATAAAAAGAAATAATGATTTAGTATCTGAAGAAGTATTGAGAATTAATAATTATAAAAAATGCTTTCAAAGTTGCCTAGACTATAACTATCCAGCTAATTTTATCTTCTTACACTATTAAAATTCGAAGGTAAACAAACGTATCTATCTATCTATCTATCTATCTATCTATCTATCTATCTATCTATCTATCTATGTGCGTCTATCTTCTCACGAACAGCACCACGCAGAAAGTCGCGGAAGGTACCAAAAGATCGGGAATTTTCCGGGGAAGCCGTATTGCCTATTTATATTCCGATATTGTAATTAGTTAAAAAGATATTAATTAAAAACCTTAAAACGCCGAATTGTTTTACTCCTGCCGGTTGTTTACTTGGCGGAACTTCCCTTCCGTTTCGGCCGAGCGGTAATCTTACGTTTTCCACCATATTAAAATTGTCATCTAATTTTCGGTGTCGAAATGAGACAAAAAATAATTACAGAATCGGAAAGATCATTTATTTCGCCACGACACGGTATAATTTTTTTTGTGAAATAACGATATTTTCCATTTTTTTCGAATTTTTTAAAATAGTGTTAAAACAGATGCGTTTTTATGAAAATTATTTCTAAATCGTTGGGTATGAATTACTTTTCGTGTTATTAAATCGATATTCTACACTAATTAACTTCAAGCCTTTCTCTTTTAGATCCATTCATTTAAAAAATAAAATTTCCAAAACTTTTTTTTTAAAGAATTTTTAAAAAGTAGTCTTAATTTTTACTTCACATTGAATAACTTCGTCATTTATGAAGATAATCTCACAAAACCTTTTTTCCGTGTGTACAGTAATATTATCCGTAACATATACGAAGATTGAAAAAATTGCTTCAAAATTACGGATTTTAAAAAACATTTTGTGATTTTCGTAAACTTATGTTTTTTCTGAGAAATAAATTAAAAAGTAGTAATTTGTACATTTTTTATTTCAAAGTACGTTATTTTTGCAAATAGTTGGTGATGTTTGAGAGCATTAACGTAAAAATTACGCCCTTAAAATAAAGGTAATGATTTTTTAAAATAATTTAAAATACGCGATTTTACATTAGCCAAACATTGGTTAACTGTCTGGTGGCGGAGTGCTCAGAGCTCCCGCTACACTCAAGACTATAACTGCAGCACTGCCGTGCGCGGTCAATGCGAAGGAGGATGTCCGCCTCGCAGAAACCCGCCGGTCGCCTTTTTTCATACTTGTCTTAAATTTTTTCTCCTACTGGACATTGCGTCGCCACACATCATTACACACAAAAGGAAATATTCTGAAATATATTTTAATTCTCTCTTCTTCAATGATTGAATTCACTTGCTGCATCCCCACTGATCTGAAATTTACTTCATTTTCAGTGCTGCCATTATGTAAGCAAATGGTATGTCACAATTAATTGCTAAATGAGCATTTTTAATCAATTTTATTAAAAATAATTAATAAGTTAGTTTTTTATAATATACTTTTTTTCGCAGATACGTGTTTAAATAATTTTAACACAGAGTGGAATGAAAAACTATAAAATTAAAATTTAAAAAATTAAATGTTTTTATCAAATAGTATTATTTTCTTTTTGAATGTTTTTTTCAGTGAAATTTTTTTAAAAATTAAAATGCATTCAAATGCATTTCTGATATTCATTTAAAATATTTATCAGTATCAAAATTTTTGTTCTCTTTCATAAAACTTATAGTTTACTTTAAAATAATGCGTAATTGCATGAAACTTTTTTCCCCCGTGTCGAATATTTCAAAAAATTCTCACAATTTTACTTCAAGAATTAAAATAGTAGTGAAATTTTGTAATTTGAAAAATTTATACTTTCTGTTCTTTTTTCAGCATACAACTATTTTTAAAAATGCTACAGTTTCGTTTCCGGGAAAAAACTATCTTTCTTTAAAGAATTTTATAGAAAAAAAACAACTTTTTTTTTTAACAAAACAATGCTGTTTTGCATATTTTATGATTTTTTCTCATATGAATCAATATCGTTGCGTTATATAAAAATTATTTTTAAAACTTTCAGAATCAGTGATTTAAAAAATAAAAAGCCGAAAACTTTTTTGAACGAATTGTAATAAAACACTCAAAATACTTAAATCAATCATTTAATAATTTCTTCATTGAAAAAAAAAATTGCATGAAATTTTTTCCCGTGTGTCGATTTCGCTTAAAAATTACGAATTTTAAAGATTTTTTTTGTGATTTTCGTAAAATAAAGTTTTTGCGAGAAATAATATAAGCATTATTTTTGTAACCTTTTTTCTTCAAAAATTATTGTTGTTTCCAATCAATATGTGAAAACTTGGAATTTTCAATTAAAAATTGAGCCCTCAAAAATAATGAAAACTTTAAAGACATTCTAAAGGCTTTGCGCATGCGCGAGAATCATTATTATTCCCCCCCCCCTCTGTTTAACGCTCAGCGGCCAAGGTCAAACTTGCTGTTGCAATATTTTTTCCGTTATTGAAATGTGAGTGAGGGATTTTTAAAAAGTCGCACTGTTCACCTACTCCAGAGTTTTTTGGCGACGGACTTCGAAATTTTCAATTTAAAACTTTTAGAATCAGTGATTTTTAAAAAAAAGCCAAAAACTTTTTTGAACAAATTTTAATAAAACACTCAAAATACTTAAATCAATCATTTAATAATTTCTTCTTTTATAAAGGTAATTGCATGAAACTTTTTCCCCCGAGTCGAATATTTCAAAAAAATCCTCACAATTTTACTCCAAGAATTAAAATAGTAGTGAAATTTTGTAATTTTAAAAATTTATACTTTCTGTCTTTTTTTCAGCATACAACTATTTTTAAAAAGACTACATTTTCGTTTCCGGGAAATAAAAAATTGCAACGAAAGAATTGGAAAGTGAGTGGGTGATTTTAAAATTCACCCTGTTTGCCTATTCGAAAATTTTTGGTGACGGACCTCGAAATTTTCAACCATTCTCAAGTGACGAGAACGACACCTGAGCTTTCACCCATCTTTAATAATTACCACACCACACCAACGCAAGAACAAATTTCGAAAAAGGGATTTTTTATGACATAGTTAGAGAAATCACTCACATCGCGCGCATACACACACACACACACAAGTGCTATCGGCCTGAAGGAAACACGAAATTTCCATGGGGATGAAATTATTCACTCAGGAAAAGGAAAGAATTGGAAAGTGAGTGGGTGATTTTTAAATTCGAACTGTTTGCCTATTCAAGGGTTTTTGGTGACGGACCTCGAAATTTTCAACCATGCTCAAGTGACGAGGACGACACCTGAGCATTCACCCATCTTTTAGAATTACCACATCACACCAACGCAAGAACAAATTTCGAAAAAGGGAGTTTTTATGAGATTGTTAAAGAAATCACTCACATCGCACGCACGCACACACAAGTGCTATCGGCCTGAGGGAAACACGAAATTTCCATGAGGGTGAAGTTATTCAGTCGGTAAAAGCCCGTGCAACGCAGGGCTAAGCGGAGAGGAAAGAAACAAAGAAATCAAAGTAATTTCGGAAAATAATATTGGAAGTGCTGAATTTGTGAAGTTGAGTGAATATTAACGTCCCACTGTTCAGCAACACGAGGCCTTTTGGGGACGGTCCGCGTAATTTTGAACCATGGTCAAGTGACGCGGACGACACCTGAGCTGGCACCCCTCTCATAACTACCACACCACACCAACGGGAGGACGTTTGAGCTCTCGACATATTTTACGTGCATCTTTCCCCTACACGGCGGGTCTTCAGTGGTACTAGGATCGAGAATTTGCGAAGAGAAGGGAAAATGTTAAGCAACAAAGCCATGACACGCACACACGGGACATGCATTCACATCGTACGCGTGAAACCCCACAAAAGTGTTGGCGTTAGAATAAAAGGAGGAAATTAACATGGGGATTAAGTTATACCCTCGGTATAAGCCCGTGCAACGCCGGGCCATGAAAGCTAGTTTATAAATATATGTCATCAAAGTTATAGCTATTTAATTATTTTTATTTTAAGTATTCATTTCTATTTATTTTATAGTATATAATTTTATTGTTATATTTCTTAATATATTTAGTCTATAGTATATAATATTCTTAATATACGCTTATATTAAGTTTAGTTACTAAAAATATACATAGATGGCGCCTTTATATTTAGTATTGCTGTGTTTTTTTGATGCAGTGAGTCAGTACATTTGTGTTATCTGTATACATCGGGTAAGATTAGAGTTTCTTTGCTCATTTACATTATTGTTAATTATGGTTATATTCATTATTAACCTCTCTTGCAAATATTTTTGTTTATACATATTTATATTTGTCTATTTCTTCCGGATTCCTATGGTAATTTAATATTGCAATTTCTATTCTATTGCTGTTATATTCACCCACGTGGGTTTTAGGCTTTTGCCTTAGTTTATACTGGAAGCTATTATGTAGAAACAATTTCTGCTGCAGTAGAAGGTTGAGATCTCACAAAACAATGTTTAATCCTGTTTCACTGTCCTAAACCAGTGACAGCTCGAGAAATCATAATAGTTTTCCCCTCTAGATACATTTCTTTTTGGTTTGTCATGGTTCCATGTTCTTGGTTCTTCCGGTCTGATCTTAGGATGCTTGGGATTTATTAGTCTTCTTTTGAATTATTTACTGCTATATATATATATATATATATATTACGTTCCTAAAAATTAAGTTTGAGATAACATTCCACTTTTATGCTTAGGATGAGTTACAACTTCAGGATTTTAGTATTTTTCATTTTTGTCCTATCGATTAAAATTTGAATTCATTTCCCTCATATTTATTTGAATCGCAGAGTATTTTTCGCAAAATATTTAAAACTATTGAACTATTAAAATTGTTACTTCTAATTTTTCACGTAATTTAAATTATTTGTTGAAAGTTTAATTTCAAAGTGATGTTTAGAAAAAATTTTACATTACTTATTTTACATTTAAAAATTAACTGTAAAATGAAAAATCTCTCGAGGAGATGTTTTAACTAAATAATTAATCGGGGAATTAAAAAAAAATAACTAAAGATCTTTCTTTATGTTAAAAATTTTCAGTAGTACTTGAGTTAAGAAACTTTAAATAAACACCATCTATATAGCAAAAACAATTTTTTTAAACAATGGCACTTTATTACGTTATAAAAATTATTTTGAATTAAAAAAATAATGCAACGAATTAAAATGAAGAGCTTTTTGAAAATTCCGAGTTTTTTAATATAAAAATTTCACTTAGTGGCTGAAAAATAGTTTCTTCTTCTATCTTAACTACCAGTGTTCCCCAGAAAAATAGCTCAATTTGAATAATATTGTTACGAATTTTGTATAAAATAGCGTAAATAATCTATATTTGGATGCGTAATGCATTTATATTACTCTATGCTATATTTATTTCAAGATACAATTGTAATATTCACAAGCAACGCCGTCCCTTACGTTATAATTGCGATTCAATAGGAACTTGACGAAATATTGGCGATAGGGCCAAGTTGACATCACTTTTGGCGACCAACCTGGCGACTTTGGCGACCCTTTTGGCAACTTGGAGATCATGTTGGCGACCATTTATGGCGAGTTTGGAACTCTCTACATTCTTCTAGAAATTAATGGAGAAATCCACTAATTTCATGATCTATGACGCAAGCACATCTTTCTCGAAGCTTCGGCCACGGCTATAAATATAGAGCGATACTCACCGTAACAGTTAGTCTGGCTTTGACTAGCGATTAGTAAACTTGCCTTGACCGTGAAGACTAGCGATTAGCTCGGCTGTTCAACATTACGAGCGAGCTTGTGGATAATCTTTTACGTACGTGTATGTTAGACACTGATAATTGTGTCTGGGAGCTGTTGAAGGTGTGAAATCCTTCCGATATTTATTCTACGAATTTGGCTGTTGATTCCTGTATTTCAAGATTGATTTTCGACAGTAAATACTCATCGCTCTTAAGGAATTGCCTTGTTGCTTACGATTGATTTTGCATAAAATCCTCGAACCCCGATCAACGTAACAATATTATTACATAAATCGGGGTTCGTGGATTTTATGCTATCAGTCTCAAAGAGCAAAACAGTTCTTCGGGAGCGATGAAAATTTATTGTGGAGAAATCCTTAACATACAGGATACAGCACTAAAATTCACATAATAAATCCCAGAAGGTTTACACAGCGCTTCTATAGCGCTCAGACACAACTATCAGTCTCTAAAAACACAAGTACGTAGTGTTAAAGATGATCCACAAGCAACCTCTCCTCCTCTTCAACAGCCGAAGTAATACTCACTCAGTTTCCGCAAGCGATGACTATTTATAGTCAGCGCGGCTGCCTTCTACCTCTTTCTCGAAAAATCCGCTTACGACACAGAACGCGATGTTAACAGATTTCCCCTGGAATTTCCAAAAGCATCCATATGATAGCTAAGTCGCCGAAATGGTCACCAAATTTGAACCAAAAATGGTGTCAACTAAAATATTCCCAATATTTCGTTAAGTTTCCATTTAAACGCCATTATGATGTAGGGACGGCGTTGCTTGCGAATATTACAATTTTCATCGTAAAATAAATACAGCAGAAAGTAATATCAACGTATTCAACTTCCAGATATAAATTATTTACACTATTTTAATCTTGTGACGGATTTATCCGCGTTCTTCCTTTAACATAATCCTCTTGGGAAATCTTTGGTCTATCAAATCAAGTTCACTCGCAATCAACCCTCTGAAGAAGCAAACATGATTATTCAGATTAGGTCGGATATATAGAGTCTAGGGTTTCAAGCTAGAGAGATTGAGAGATAGATAATGTGAGGAGAAGGAGAGATCGCTACCGATCAGGTATTATTCTATTTTATAGCGCGTTTCAGAGATTAGATAGTTGAAAGAATTAAAGAGACAATTGGTCACTATAGTTAAATGATAGCTCTGATATTTAGGGCACACACAGTGAATTTGATCCTGATATATAAGAGGGTCGATATTTAAAGTCTTCTCATAATTCACGCATCTCATTATTTACTCTCACATTGCTTAGATTGGGAACATCTCTTCTCGTTTAAATTATTAGAATTACGTTGGTAATTTGTGTGTTCAATAAAGTGAAATGGCCGAGTGATCCTTCCCTTCCCTCCACATCTCTAGGCGGGGTTGAGAGGAGATCTCAGCCTTATAAGCATTAATTACACAAAATTTGTAATAATATTTACATTGTCAAAATCGATAGTTCTTACAGGCTTTTTTCCTCTTCAAAATTTTTCCCCCCTAAATAATCCCTGTATTCTCCATAAGTATAACTTTTTTTTGTATTCTGTACCCTCAAATATTTTCCTCGTTCATTTTTATGTAAACACACACATGTTTTCTTTTCGTAGGAGAGGTGCTTTTATGCCTCGAGGTTCCTCCTTTAGGAGCCGAGTAAGAGGAGCGGCAGGAGTACGCCCTTTTCGAAGTTATGGGCTCAATGCAAACCGTCCAATCGCTTACAAGCCATCAGAAGTAAGTATTCCGAGTTTTTTGTTATAATTCTAATTTATTGCGTATGACAAAAATCTATAATAATCTTTTCACTTAAGTACTAATAAATGATTAATTACAGAATAAACTAAAGTTTGCTATATTTTACGAAATTGGAACTTTTAAACCCATTATACATAAATTAAAACTAAGTTGAGGGCTCTTTAATTGATTGGTTTATTGTTGTTATATGGTTGTATTAATATGCGTGGTTATTTACTTGCTTGATTTATTGTTGATTAAGAGGACGCAGTATGATTCAATTGACAAAAATCGCTCAAAAAATCAAATCTAATTTTATTAGTCTAAATTATTTTTTATATACTTTTCTACAAACTCACAAAATTTGAAAGCTCTAAGCTTAAAAAACACAGAGTTATGATAACTTTTACGTTTGTTTTTATTCACATTACAATGGCAAATCAAAATTTAAACTGACTTACCTCGGAAAGATAAAATAATTGGTTTGTCTTCATTTAAAATGCTTTGGCTTTTTTTCTCTATTGTGCTTAATACTTGGAACTTTTTTTCATTTGTTGCAAATAGTACATGGACAAAAGTTGGCATGCATTTTTCAGTCAAAGCAATATTTACTTTTTAAAAAATAATTAAAGTTAGAATTTACATATTTTTTAAGGAATTTTTAATAAGCATTCATAAAAAAGAAGTATATATTGTACGAATACCAATCATTTATCGCAAAATCCATACCAACTTTAGTTATACATAGTTTAACATAAATCAAATTTCATAAATGTACGTCAATTTTTGTAGGAGGAGTAGCATTTTAAAATCGCTTCATAAGAGTTAAAAGTTTATCCCTTAAAAAATTAAATGGTTAGCTTTTTATGAAATTTTGAGCACAAAATCTGCTTTACATCATACATACACATAGGAGGCAACCAAAAAAATTCTGAAAATAATTATATTAAAAAAATTTTGTGTAAATCGTACCATGTCCTCTTGATGTTACATTTCGAAGCTAAACAAGGGTTATTAGTGACGGACTTCTTAATTTAAACCTTGGTCAAGTGACGAGGATGACACCCTAACCCTTTATCTACCACATTATGATTTACTGCAATTTTCTTCATTGAATATATATATATATTGAGTCACTACATTGAAAATTAAAGGATATACATAAATAAAATACTCAACTTTGGGAAATTTAATCCACTAGAGCTAATGAATTAAATGGGTACTTTAAAGTACTGTCAATACGTGGAGGTCCAAAATATTCTCATAATACAAATAGACCGAATGACTTTTTTAAATGGAGTTTTAAAAATGCTAAATTACCAGAGAACACTAATATTTTACTGCACAAAATATTTATTTTTGAAAATTCTAAAATTTTAAAAATTTTTTAATTTTTTTACACATAAAAACAGATTTTGCATATAAACTTAATTTGATGATATTCAAAGAAACAGTTTTTCTTTTCATTAATACATATTTAAAGCACTGCATCCTGTGGTAAAAATACTGTATTTTTTGAACATGAACTGTTGCACCCTGGGTTTTGTTCAATCTCTTGATCGCCGTCTTAAGAATCCAACGGAAATTCCAGCAGATTATTTGCTGGGATTTCTTCATCTGAAAAATTGTCTGTTAGTACATCTATGCTTTGAGGTAGTAGGTTCTGTAATTAATTCCATATTTTTTGAAGGCTGAGCTTTTTTCCTGACACTTCTAAGGAGGGGAGGGGGGGGGGAATTACAGCACCTAGAAAACTCCTATTATTGTTAAATCTCAGTTACACACAAAGAAATTAAAATGTTAATTTTTGAATAAAGAATAGATATTTCACACACACACACATTTAATTTTGAAATTTGAATCTGAGCTTGCAAAAATAAGCAAGGTATTCAAATAGGTATGTTCATTTTTTTGCCAAAATATTGCATTTAAATAATTTCTTACTGTAATAATATTCTTATGATAGTTTTATACATGTATTCTAATCTAAGTGACACTAAATATCATAAAAATTATCCATTTATGTATTTTTGTAAGACAACAGTTCCGAACGTAGTCGGATACCTTAACTAGTTTTGCGGAACAAAAATGACAAGCTTCGCAATTCGATCAAAATGGCAGCTGAAAAGGCACCATCAGTTGTAAAACTATTCGCCTTTCCCGCTAAAATACTCATCATAAAGCCCGTGCTGCGATATATACTGAAATAATGGAACTAAAAAAGTATTCTTGATATGTATCGTCAGAATATTCGTAAAAATGGTTATTCAATGTAATTTTAAAAATAAGTGGTCCTTATAAGTACCGTCAGAAGATATAGGGTTAATTGGCACACCATTCTCCAAACTTCCACAACACGCTTGAGCCACGACAAATTAACACGGTAGGTTTTTAGTGGTATCAGAACTTGTGCCCACAACTCGACAAAAACAACACTGGACACGAGTTCACGGCAGTGGACATTCGGCTACTGAAGACATTAAATACTAATAGAATGCAGTTTTTATGCATTGAAATTTTCATTTCTTTTAATGACAAATTATAGAAAAACATACTGTTGGCATATATAGTTTTAAGTAAGTTCGGTTTTTGTCTTTTTTACTGCAGTTTTTTCTTTTAAGGGGAAAATTTTTCTCCTTGTCGTACAAGTATTAATCATAGCATAGTAATACCATTTCATTCCTGATGAATACTTAAAACAAAT
Organism: Trichonephila clavata; assembly: GCA_019973975.1. Taxonomy (NCBI): domain Eukaryota; kingdom Metazoa; phylum Arthropoda; class Arachnida; order Araneae; family Nephilidae; genus Trichonephila; species Trichonephila clavata. The sequence goes on along the minus strand of BMAO01008498.1, from coordinate 297,555 downwards.
GTGTTTTAATACATTAATGATACATAGGAATAATGATGATTCATTAGTCATGCGATTATCGCCAAACTTGGCACACCTTGACTGTTAAATTATTTATGAATGTCTTGAGCATTGACAAATACGAAACAAACAACAGTATTGTGAAAAGAATGCTGCTGCTGAATTGTAAACATATATCTAGCATTCGTATGAAAATGTTCATAATTGTGTAAAAATACTCTGTTTTCGTACTCTTACATATATTATACTATAGACCAATTTCACGAAATGAAAAGAAAAAAAAACTGGTCAGTTCAAAACTGTCCTCAAATGCTGTCATCCTTATTGTTACTGTGTTCGAACGATTTCCAGTATTGGCTGCATATTGTGACATTTGGCGATGTCTTTTGATTTGATGAAATTGGTCAACGTATTCTCCTCTAATTTTTTCATGTCACTCGATGTTTTGAAATTCAAATGTAGTGGGCACGAGATACAATATGAAGCATTGTAATAATCTACGCCGTTAGGTAGTGTATTTACGGAATTAATATGTATTTTTGATACTATGAATCGTGTATCTAAGATTTGTGGCGATATTTCTTTTTTTCAAAAATGCGTAGAAATATTTCTTTGTTTGTTTTAAATTTCAAATCTTATTCCTATTTTTAGCTTTTATCAATGACATGCTATTATTTTTATGTAGTATTGTTTATTATGGATTGCCATTTTCTATGTGCAACAAACATATGCTGGGATCATATCTTAATTTAGCGTGGATTCTATTCGAATTATTAAGATAAAAGTCACTGATAAAAAAATTTTAACGAAAAATTGTGCCATGAAGAGGAAATGGTGAATAATTTTAAATATCAGAAAAAATGCAACAAAGTTGTTGTTGCTGTTACTGTTGGGCCATCTGTCTGACGTAGTCAGAGATCGAGGGTCATAAAATTCATCATGGCATCGGGCTAGATTGTACGCATATAGTTAGCCGTAGCTTTGAGCACCAGACAGGCGACAGTACAATTTGGTTCGGTTCCACCCCAATTTTGAGGGAGAACACCCTGGGAGTGGTCAGTAACAACAAATTATTACTGATAAAAACTTTTTATAATTTAAAAATACTTTCCAGTTGACTTCTGTTATCATAACCGTACCTATGGTCATAGTCAGGAACGTCTTAAGTCATGGACCAACTGGGCCCATGCCCAGGGCCTCGCCATATGGGGGGGGGAGGAGGCTTGTCTCATTCTGGATTCAGCCTTAATAAGATCATGATTCGAATAATTTCAATGGTCAAATATTATTTTCGGTTGTATTATCTGAAAAACTGGTAATTTCGGACGATATGTCAACTGGCTCCATGTGATGATTTTTGCCCATATATATAGGCCTAGGCCTACCACACCATACACCAAAAGGTACCATACATCCTTCTGTCAGAAAGCGGTAGTCTGTCGAGCCTGTCTGTGCGATTGTAAATTATACACATTTATTTGTTTCGTGTTACTGTTTGCACGAATATTTGACAACGCATGCTATGTATTGTCTACTTTTATGGGTCATAGGTGGTGCCTACATTTATGTAGGGGCCCAGGACCTATTTTTGCTTAGGAGCCAGGGCCTCAAGAAGTTTTAAAATGTACCTGGTCATGGTTCAGCCATTTCTGTCAACATATTCAAAAAATACCCAAGTTTTGAGCGATATACATCTCGCGATTTAAGCAACTTGATTTTTGTGGTTGAATTGCAGCTCCTTTCTTAAATTGTGAAATCAGCTCCTATTGTTTGTAAATCCATTCCCGAGGCTTTGGTACAGTTCACGTAAGTCGACATTCACATGAAAATTATTCCTCAGGATTGGAATGCTCCCTATTTTATACGCCATCCGGTTGTTCCGTTGCAGTGCGCAGGAGTTTCAATTAATCAGCCAATGCCACCAAAAGTCAGTTATTAAGCTTATTTTTCCGAAAAGAAGTGTGAACGCAATTTTGTACCATTCAGATAATTTCGTCCTGATGCGTCATTGATATATATATGTACTATGTGTCATTAAAAATGCAGTACGATAAGGAATGGACAAAAAGGGAAAGAGCTAGGCAAAACAGAGAGATAGCAAAGATCAATAAGTGATGTTTATTTTGAGATAATACTTATAACACACACAAACCGAAAACAGAATTGGCTCAATAGGTTGAAGTAGTGCCGATGAATACACGAACACGTCTACCAATAGAATGAGAGCATTGATGGGGTTCAAAAGTATTTTTAATTCAACCATTTTGCCGCCCATCCGGTATAGTGGTCAGTGAAGCTGACTGCGGTGCCGTAGGGACTGGGTTCGAATCCCGGAGAAGGCATGGATGTTTGTGTTGTAATCCTTTCTTCTTCTTGTTGTATGCCCCCGTGTTATACATTGCGTGGTGCACGGGGTTTATAAATGTAAAAAAAAAATTCAACCATTTGCCACAGTTCGACTTCTAAACACGGCGGTAATACAAGCAACTTCCAATCACTCCCAGACTCTTTCGATAGGTGAAAAGGATGGCTTGTGTGTGGGAGGTATTTGTGAATCATGTCAAGCGCTTTGGTTGATGGTGTAGAATGCAGTCGGGCATTACTATTTTGGAGAAGAGGAGTATCTCCAGCCGCAGCATATTATTCGTGTATCGTTAAGCCGTCTTAGAGCCATTCGATACGAATCAAAGATAATCTGTTGTCGTACGTGATAGCACCCCGAACTATGACACCCCGTGGACGTTTCTCAAATTCGGTCGGATTTAGCCTGTCTACACATGGATACCATACTTGTACACGACGACTATCACATTGGATAAATAGAAGCGTAACTCTTCTTTCCTATAACTCGACCATGTGCCTTTTCATCGCGCTATCCAACCTCCATTTCAAACTCGTCTGTAGTATTAGGACAATGATCATTTTTTTAATAAATGTCATGAGTGTATGCCACGGACATCAATTTGCTTAATTAAATATTGCTCATTTGAAATTCAGAAATCGTTTTCAATTCTTCTCTAGTGCTTTAGATATATGAGGGCTGTTTTAAATGTATTCCGATCTTCCTTTCCGCTTTGCGCAAGTGGCGCCATTTTAGAACTGATATTAAGTGCGGTGAGTGATTGAGTGAATATTAAATTTTCCTTATTCAACTACACGGGGCTTTTGGTAACGGACCTCCTAGTTTTGAAAGATAATCAAGCGAAGAGGACGACACCTAAGCTAGCATTCCCTTCTAGCTTCCACAAAACACCAACGGGAGGACGTTTGAGCCCGACAGATATAACGCGCATCAGCCTCTCTGCGCGGCGGGTCTTTGGGAGCACAAGGCTCGAACTCTTGACACGCCAGCCACGAGACTGTGACCTCGTGCGGAAGAATTTTAGATCGGATACTTTTCACTAACACTCCGGCATAACAAGATCCCTCTTAATTAAAAATACTCAAACATAAATAGAAAAAAAAATCATTATGTTTTTCAAACTGAAATAGAATTTATTAATTATATTATGTAAATAAAATTTACAGTCAATACTTCACATTATGTAAGAAATGTCTCCTCTTCAACAGTATTAACACGGAAGGATTACTGTAGATTTTATACGTTTCTAAAAGGAAAAAAAATGACTCAAGTACCCACAGAAGGATCTAAATTCACAAAACATTTCTATTGAAAGTTGTAAAAATTTTTTTCTAAAAATAATGCTCATCCTTATGAGTAAAGGGAATTTTTCCATAGGCAATTAGTTATTGTTGAACGCATGTAAAATGCTAATCTAGTATCTATTTCATTAAACAGAATTTTTTTTATGGAACAAAATAAAAAAACCTTAAGTGCAAATCTTTGTTAATTTTTAATTATTTTTGAAAACGGAACCACATTTCCCTGATACGGTATATTTTATATATAAATAGGTGCATTTTTTCTCATTCATGTACATATTTTTTATGTAAATTTATAAACTTTCTCTTTCGTTTCAGGTTGCTATGGCGGGTCCCCCTCCCCTGTATGGTCAATATTCACCCAACAAAATGGGGAAGATGTCCGAAAAAGGGGAACAATATTCGCACGACTATATGTTCTTGCCTATGGCCCCCAGTGCGGAAGGTAAGGCATCGATGAATCGAAGGTAATATCTTTGTAGTAAATTTCGGTGTTCAATTTAAAATAAACTTTTTAAATGTTCCAATAAGTTTTAAACAAAATAATGATAACGGATCTGTGTTATCTCTATTTGTGCGATTATTACATTCATTCTTTTATAAATATTTAAACTTTTTTTTTAACATTTTTTCAAAAGTAAAATATATTATAGTATGTAAAGATATCATTACGTATAAAGATAAAATGAAAAAAGAGAAACATTTAAATAGGACAAAAAAGATTTTGAGAAAATAGAAAGCAAATTTTGAATCGTTTTGTTCAAGTGATTAAAAACTTTAAAAGAAAATTCATTTATGAAATCTGTGCATGTGACGCTCAGAACGAAATCAGTCTATAATAGAAGATAGCACTCATTCCTTTTAAAAGTTCAAATTCTTCATGAAATCTCACACATTTTAGTGTATTGCATCATATGACGTCTTAAGACTTCATGAGATCCTAAGCCTCTATGCAAAAATAGGTCCCATCTGCGATTCTTAAATCGAATTTGATGTATATATATACAACGTTTTTTTTTTAAAAAAATTCCTAATAAAATAAAGTTATATTAAAAAATTCATAATAAAATAAAGTTATATTAAAAAATTCATAATAAAATTAAGTTATATTAAAAAATTCATTTTCTACTTTTCAAATTTGCAAAATCTACATTACAGTTTAACACATTTTAAATTCGAAGTCTTGCCAACGTTGTCCATTGGGATTTACACTTTTGGCCATACAAAATGCAACACCAAGAAGGACCAGAGATTTCACAGAGAAATTTATTTGACAGATAACATGCTGTACAAAAATCAAACGATTAAAATTACAGCTTTTTGTGACGTGTGGATGATGACAAAGTCAGTAGCTAGCGTAGCCGCCCTTGTTGGCTATAACCACTGCCCACGCCTCGACATACAATCAAAGAAGCTTTGGATGTATCCTTGGGAGTACAGCAGTCCATGCGGCTTCCACATATTGCCAAAATTGATCTGGTGCAGCAGCGGATGGTGTATCTCGGACCAGTCGATGTGCCACACGTTTTCCACCACAGGTTTTTGATTGGCGATATATCGGGAGAACAAGCAGGCCAAGGAAGCAATTCAATCTGATGGGTAAAGAAGAACATTGCGTACCACGTGGGGTCACACATTATCCTGTTGGAATATGGCTGATGGCAAGCCCTGAATGTACGGGAGGACCACGGGCTCAGACACCTCAGAGATGTAATGCTGGCTGTTCAATGTACCGGTAATGCGTACTAGAGTGGTGCGGCAGTGAAATCCAGTACCACCCTCCAAACCATAATAACGGGTGCAGGACCAATGTGGAGATACATGACACAACAGTTCAGCAGCCTCTCACCACAGTGTTTCCAAACTCGAATCCAACCATCGTGATGTTGTAGGCAGAAGCGGGATTCATCGGTATACACAATGTCGTTCAATTCCGTTGTCTATGTCAGCCGTTCACAGCACCATTGGCAGTGCAAACGCCTGTGTTTTCCAGTCAAGGGTAAACGAAGCAATGGACCCCTTGCAGACATTCCACTCTGCTGCAAACGGTGTTGAATGGTACAAGCAGACACCGAATGATGCGTAACAGACTGAATCTGTTGTGCTATGGTTCGTCATGTGACTGCGTGATCCATCACTGCCATTCGCACAATCCGCCTGTCATCACGGGCAGTGGTGCAACGAAGAGGATGCAATCGGCCTCGTCGGTGCGTCATTTCCTCCTGCATTCAGTGATGACAGATCCACATCACAGTTGCTTGTTTTCGTCCAATAAGTTGACCAATTTCTCTGAAGGATAATCCGCAATTCCTATAGGCTACTATTCTTCCTCAGTCAAATTCAGAAACTTAGTCAAAAGACGCTCGATGTCTTTCTCGACGCCTAGGTAAACAGCTTACGCAAATAAATAAATAAAAAAACGCACAAAAAAACAATTACCGTACTTCAAATCGACAATTTGTTCTCCTTATACAGAGCTTGCGAGTGGCGCTACGGTCGCCCGTGATGTGCGTCTGCGCTCTTATGCTAATGATTTGCATGTTTCATCACCGCCAGCGCATGATGTTAATCTCACAGGGTTTGTGATGCTTCCTTCAGGGTGTTGCATTTTGTGTGGTCAGCAGTGTAGTTTGAAATTCCCAGTTTTCAGGAGAATATGTCCGGAAATAGCATTTGACAATTAAAATTATTCTGGTTATGATCTTACTGAGGCCGGATTTTTACCGCAATAATTTCTCCTCCCTCCCCTTAGTCCGAGGCTTTGGGCCCGGGTTCAATTGACCCATGCTTTAAAACGTCCCTGATTGTATCTTAAAAATATGTAACAGTATTAACATATTTTTTTTTGTTAAGGTAACCGAAGAGCCGTTAGTTTTGAAAACAGAATACGAACTCATAACATTATGAAAATGTTGGCAAAGAGCCATTGCGTTGTGCGCGTATGCACCACATAAAAAACCTAACTTGATGTCAAACGTATATCAAGCATTTTAAGACAGAGCAGGACATTTCTTAGCGTTCGGAAATAATTTATTGAATTCTGTTTTTATTTTGCTCTAATTATGTTACATAGATAAATGTGTCGAACGAAATAATGGGTAAGGTTCTGAGTCAGTGTCCAAAATAACTTCTCATTTCTTGTGTGTGTGTGTATATGGATTATTTTCTTTTTCTTCTTTTTGATAATATTTCTTTTTACAGGTATGGAAACCCCTATTGCAGTAACGGGACCTCCTCTTATGTCCCATGGACCCCATGCACGTGTCGCCCATCCATATATGTACCCACCGCATCCTGGTAAGTTAAAAGAGGAAAAGATAAGGTATAATAAATTTGTTTGCATATTGCATTGGGATTTAATGATTATCGTATGTAAATTCTTCATTTCACAATTAACATCTTTAAAAATAGTATCTAAGACTTAAAAGAGAGCTTTATAAGAACGTATTAAAACATAATGATAATTTTAGAACTTTAAAAAGTTTTAGTTCAGTTTATTGGTGGCTAAGCAAATAACCCCCTTGGCGGTTAAAATTACCTAAAACTATTCACCGAATTCTGTTTTTACATGATATACATTCCCGAGGAATACGTGTAAGAAAATTTAGTGCAAATATATACTAAATCTATGCATAAATAGAATATTAGTTCCATTCCTTAGAAGCCATAAACATGTTCGGTATTGAGAGGTAATTTCCACTCTAAGGCTCGGTAATCCATTTCATGGAAGCAGTTTACGTATTTTGAACAGCATTTAATCGTGGTGGCCTTCTAGGTTTCACAATTTGCTGGGATGTACAGCAGTGCTTCTCAAACTTTCAATATTTGCGACCCAATATTCAACAATAATTTTCATCATCCCCCCCCCCACATCCATACCTCTTAAATGCCACCGGCGTATATAAACGTCTTGCACAGCCAAAACGTTAATTGTCCCAGACATATATATATATATATATATATATATATATATAAGTCTTTCCGAAATACGATCTTTTTTGTACACTTCTTCAAACAAAATTATTCCGAAGGCTTTGAAATGCAATAAAAGGACCTTGATAGTGTTTTCGAAGGATTTACTTGTTCCAGAGGATTTGTTTATTTATTCCTTTTCTTCCCGCATCCCAATACATCACATACGCGGAAAACGGTGGCATTAGGAAACGAATCGCGTCACTTTTAGTGGGCAGTTTAGGGATTAATTATAAGCCGTACAAATTATCAAGATGAGTTTTAATTTTTTTATATAATTTTATATATGCCGAGCCCATGGGGTCACTGGTAATTATTAAACTTGTTCTTTTAACTTAGTATGGTTAAATTAAATATAAAGTACATTGCGTAGTACTGATACATTTATGAGTGTATTATATTAGTGTAAATCTGCATTTTGTTTTTTATTATGTCAGAATGCATTTTGTTTGTTTAACTTTCTGCAAATCAATATTTTTTTTAAAAAATATCTTTTGGTTTCCACTTTTTTTTATATAATCGTGCCCCTCTCGTAGAGTTATCACGCCTCCTTGAGGGGGGGGGGCACAGTTTGAGAAACGTTGTTGTACAGTTAGAAATTAGTTTGTCCAAGTGACTTGTTCGCAAATCAGCTGGAGGTCCATAGATCCTTTGTGTGTCTCGTCGTCGTACTAGTAGTTACTGTCCCGAACTCGTGGTCGGTGTGTCACGGATTCGAGTTCTGGTGCCATTGGAGACCCGCCGTGGAGAGGGGGTTGATGCACTTTGAATATGTTGAGTTTCACAGTCATTCCATCGGCAGTTTGGAGGGGGGCCGGTTCAGGTGTCGTCCTTGTCACTTGACCAAGATTCAAAATTGTGAGGTTTGTCGTCAATAGTCCTCGTGTTGCTTTATAAAGCAACCTCAATACAACTCTCCACTCACTCTTCTTCGTTCATCGTTTTTAGATTTCTTGTTCTTTCGCATATCTTAACCGTCGTGTTTGATATTGTGATCTATATTTGAGTTCTTCAAGGTTTGGAGTTTTGACCTTTTTACTCTATTTGAATTTGAATCACCCCACCCCTCAGTGTGTACGTAATCAAAAGGCAGATAAGATAGAAGTAGAGATTTAATTGTTGGCTCTCTCGTTCTCATTGTTCTTCGTGTTGAGGGAAACCGTTTGTTTAAATAGTTTTTTTTTTCTGAAACGTATTTTGATATGTCTGAAACGTTTCAACTACTTCAAAACGCAGTACTTTTTATGACAGTGTATAGTGCACGTATTTTTATTCAATTTTTATTAAATTTTAAAAGCATCAAAAGAGTACTTTTCATTTTGAGCCCCAAGCTGAAAATGCAGACAAAATTCGATATCAAGGTCGTAAAAATCTGGAAATTCTCACAAATAGAAATGACATTAAATCCCTCGTCTGTAATATCAAAGTTATAAAAATAAAAGTGAAGCAAAAAATTTTTATCCTTAGAATTTGCGTTGATTGTGTTAAATAAAAAAAGTCGTGTATAAAGATTTAATTTTTTTTCTAATTCCTGTTGAACCAAAGTTTTGTTACAGAAATCGTGTAAGAATAGAATCGCGTGTATTTAATAAAAAAATCGTTTCTACTTTGTACATATTATACTTACTTGCTAATTATTACATAGCACTCTGTCATTTCTTTAACGGAAGAAAAACTAAAAATGCAATTATTCACCTCTTAACACAATATCTTTTAGCTTGTTTTTAAGCTCGCTCTGTTTATTAATATCAAAAATAGTTTTGCTTGATAAATACAGAAGACAACCATTGATTATTCAACACATTCATTTTCAAATCCAATCCAAGCTTACACCACTTCTTCATAGCACAATTTCAATTTCGCTGTTTAAAAATATTTATTTATTTATAATTTATTTATAAATATGATTCATTTTAGAGAAAAGTAGAAGTCCAAAAATCATCTATAAAAATTCTAGAAAATAATTTACGAAAAACATATCACAAACATAATTTGGCATCTAGCATAGGGAAGGGGGGGAGGAGCTGTCTATCTTTTATTATTCACCTAAGTTACGTTTTTTTTTTACAACGGGTTTTAACTAAAAGTGTTGTAGTTGTGGTAGCGAACTACATTTATCTGTAGTTGACTGGCAACGCGTGACTCAAAATATTGTGAATATATATTTCTGAATGAACAGCTGAAAATAGGAGTTGTACGAAAAAAGAGTAAATAAATGTCGTTCTATTAACGTGTTTTCTCAATATATCTAGACTGCTAAAAGATGGTTATAGCGATGGTATTTATTAATTCTTCAGTGTTTTATATTCTAAGTTTCCTTCCATTTATTAATTAGAGCACTATTCCATGTATCTCCTAAACTGATTTTTAATTAGATCTTTTATTTTTTTAAGCGATCATATTTCTCAGCTCGAAATAGCTTACGATATTACGAACAATTTTGGAAATAGATTATTTCGCACAATTGTTACAGAAAATTTTCCCTTTAAGTAACAGCTTATTATTGATTTTTACGAATGAATTTAAAAATATAAAATAGAATTAGAAGTTAAATTTTAAACAACGTTGTATGTATTTTTTGGTATATAGCTCATTTCCTTTTTAAGTAATTCTAATGGCCTAGGATTTTGCATATTTTTCTATTTCCATTTAATCTCTGATGCATTTTACGCTACAGTTAATTGTTACAATGTATAAAAATAAATGTAAAAGGAGATCAATCTATCGATTAAGGCTAAAATTATTTACTTTCAGAAAGGAAATTTAAAGATAAAATGATCAATTATACTTTTGCAGTAAAATGTATCGCAATTATTCATTTATTATTTTTTCGTCTAATTTCATCCAAGCGTTCAAATAAGTTAACTGAGGCATTAAAAAGTGAAATGTATATATTTATATATATACACGTATATCCATTTTTAAAAGTATTTTGATAAATAAGGGATTCATTATTTGATTTTTCTCAATTCATATGATTTCATTCAACATGACTTCCGTAGGGATTAATTAAGCATTTAAATGTGTGCGAGGTATCTATGCGAAGTAAATCATAAACATTTTCGGGTACTTCGGTATTATACTAATTTTTCTAAATAAAAAGACGTTGATAAATGTTGTCATCACCATTGTAATTGTTTTGGAGCCTGCACAGAAACGGTTTTCCACTATTGGCTGTAAATTACGGTATTTGGCAACACCTTTTGATTTGTAAAGAAAGTGGGACGGTACAATAAGTAAATAATCATTTTTGCCATTGCTAAAATGTTTTAAAAAATAAAAAATGAATCAAAATGTTTAACCTTTTGTATAGTATAAAATAATTAAATAAAATTTAATCTTGCATTTTAATTATTATTATTGCAACTTTGCACGGTGAAAGAGCAGCAGAGGATTCCAATTATCTGAATATTAGCAGATACGTTAATAGACAAGGACGAACAGATGACTACACAAAGACAAATCAACATACATACATAAATAAATATTATAACACATTATTTATAATAGTGAAAGCGGTCTTGTTATAAACAAGTCTTAGAGCGCTCCAGAAATAGCCCTCAAGAACATTTCCCCATGGCAGGAACTCAGCCAAATAAAGTCTCTCTGTCTTATCGCAGACAAAGCACAAGCAGATTGTGATCTCAACTGATTTACTCGACCTGTCTCAAAGGCTCCTTTTATACACTCATAGAAATTTCCAGAAGGATTGATTCCAGAGACTACTCGATGGTTTCTTGGCGATATCATTTTTGCCAAATCTGTCTTCGAGGGAGATAAAGTCACCAAGAAAGAAAACAGATAACATCTTTTAGGGCTGCTATAATCTTACTTTTCGAGTTTACACTGGGAAGTGAACTTCTCCGGTAAAACTCGGTTTTCCCATAAGGAATGTGTTACTGGTGGGAAAATAACATATACGTGGTATATTTCATTATTTTTGTTTCCCATATCTTCAAATACTTCGGTGGTTGCAGAGACTTTTTGTAAAATATTGGAAGAATAGCTTAAAAAGATAAAACTTTAATTTGATTTTCAAAATTTATAGTATATATTTTGAAATATTCAAGTACCATCCCTGCTTTTCTTTCCACTTTTGTGTCTAATTTTGAGAAATTTCAATAGATGTAAGTGCTGAAATGTTCACTGATTTTCTCTTAGAATAATTTTAATTTTCAACTTAATTTTTCCTTTTGTGGATTACTTTTTAATTCATTTAACTTACAAAAGAAGTAAAAAAAGCGTTAAAATCTATTAAATTGTTTGTATACTCACCTAAAATCTAAATGTAAATAAAAAGGGGAAATGTGTATGGAGAGTTTCAAAAAGTCTGTTTCTAAAAGCAGCTATTGTCAGTGGTTTTTAATGTGTATTAAAGAGAATAAATTGCTAAAATGGCAGTAAGTCAAATGAATTCAATGCTTATTAAACTCCAATGAAATCAAGTTATTACAACCACATTGAAAACAAATAAAATTTGATGAAGTCTAATATAAAAAAAAACATTTCAAATTGTATGCTCAGACATTGTTTAAAACGTTATAATTTAACTAAAGCAATAAACCCAATGAGAATATTTTTTGCAATATCGTTTTTAAGAATGCATTTTTTATTTTTATTTTTAACAAGACACTTTAAACACACTAAAAAATTTTCTAAGAAAATATACAAGTAATAAAAACATTCAATATTTATTTGGAAATCCATAAGCCGAGATTTCCTTTTTCTTGCATTTTGATATAGATTTATTTCTTTTGTTTTAATTTTAGTTAGAATGAACTGTTTTGTTCCATTCTTTGATTAAGAGATTTTCATTTGAAAACTTGAAGAAATACCATTTCATGCTCCTTTTTACAATTAATTTAAGTAAAGTTCAATAAGTCTAAAGACTATAAAGGAATTCTAATATTTTCTGAACAATTTTAGAAACAAACATAGACAAATATTTAAGGTGATATTTTGAGGCAATTTGTTAATAAAATATTTAAATACTTTTTATAAATTCAGTTTTTAGCAGATATGTTTTTTACATATGTTCAAAGTTAACTATAGGTTAGTTAGCCATATGAAAACATAAAAATCCTTTTGAGCCGTTTTCTCCACAATAATTCGTCCATTGAACCTAAATATATATATTATCAAATCTGAATATCCAGTTATATATTAAGTTAAGAATTACACATGCAACTTTTGAAGATTTCCTTTTGTCAATGTCACCAAATTTCAGTTCGAGAAACTTAAATGCAACACTTTTGGGATATCGGAACTGACTTCAGACAAGAGAAAATTTGTACTTTCATTCCGTAAATGAGTTCGTTTTCTTTTCACAACTATTGATTGGAATACAATTCCATCAATTTTACAAATATAGAGTGTGATAGTAGAGTTTATTGCAAAGTGTTTGACGATGACATTTTGATGAATATTTTTTTTCTTTTTACTCACATTTTGTGTTATTTTTCATCCCTTTATTACATTTATGTAGCTTCAAATTGATATCATTTTGTTTAAAAATTTTTAAATAGTTGGAACTAAAATATGATTAAAATCCAATAATTTTTTACATGTGTGACAAAATTTTAAATATAATAGTCATTTTAATCAGAATTGTGTTGGTTTTTTTTATGAAAAAAAAACACTTTTTCCTAGTCTTATTTATAATTATATATAGCAAACAAAACTTTTCATTTTGTATATTCTTTTCTACAATATATTCCAGGGGTAAGAGGTTAAATTTTAATGCAAGTTTTTCTTCTAAGATAGTATAACTGTTATAGAAATAAACTGAGAATTTCGAATAATTTTCCATAGAGTAAATGCTTTATTTTCCTTCAAGGCAATCAGGATTGTATAACACAGTTTCCATAGTTTCGCTTAATTTTCCTCGTTTTAAAACAAAAGGTAGTGTTATCCTTTTTATTGGCTATTTCTCCAGTATCTCTGGTACTTTTAAACCTTTAAAATATCCCAGAACTAAGATTCATAATATTTCTTTTTAGTTGATTGAAATACTTGTGGAAATTGGAGAAAATTTTATAAAATATTTTAATTGAACTTAATTTAATCAAAATAAAGAGATTCATAAAATATTATTTAAATTCTTTTTTTAAAAAATCGCTTTGTTAAGATATTAAGCGCTAGAATATCTCAAGAATAGTTATTATTATTATAGATTTTAACATTTCTTAAATAAAAAAGTCTCATTTTTACATAAATATTTTGAATATATTTTTAATTAGTAATGCGTTTGAAAATCGTTACCGATTTATAAAATTCATTATTGGTATATCATAAAGAATTAAATAATTTCTTTAATATTGAATAGAAATTTTTGGCAAATAAGTTTCAAAAGCACTATCGTTAGGAAACAAATATGACATACTCTTAAGTATTGGAAATAAAGAAGTATATACGTTTTGAGATTAAAATATTATGTGTAACTGAATTAATTTTAAACAAAGTTGTCAAATCATTGAATTTTTTATATAAGAAAAAGTTTTCAGTAAAAATGAATGATATTGCTGTATCAAATCTCTAAGCCGTTCATAAAATGAAATGTGTGTGTGCTGTTATTTATATAAGAGTATTCGCCAAATTATTTAATTTGGAGTGAAAAACTTATCTAACCATCAATAAACTTTTCCATCTGGAGTAATTGGCGTTTTTCTTTTCAGGATACGATGAAATGGCTTACTTTGCATACGTTCCGGGTCCACTTCCTGGTTTTTGAAGATCAGGTAGACCAGACTTAGAATGTCAATGCATAAAGATGAAGACTGACGCGACGTCTTCGTACTTCTCTCTTTTCTATTATTATGTTTCTTATATTTATAACGTTTTCTCTTTGTTTACCTGTATTTTGCATTCATAAAGTGTGTTTCTTTTTTCATCGTTTATTCACCTTTTTTGTACTCTTTAGAAACAGGAGACAATTTTTTCACTTTTCACGTTCCAACTAAGGGTGGAGAACTAAGTGGGAATTGGAAATGTTAAACTCATAATTTTAAATATTTTGGAGAAAAAAACTTTTTAAGGGGTCAATAGGTTATTGGTTTAATGATAATGTTTTAATATGTTATATTTCTTGAAGATCTATTATAACTGTTTTAAAAATATTTCTATTTGGCATCTGGAATACATGCTCACTAAAAATGGTTTTGAAAGATTTTAAAATTGTTTGCTATAAAAATAGTATAAATGCAACAATGATTCCTGAATAAAAATTCTGTAAACTTCTCTAACTTGTGTTTGATAAATCTGTTAAATTATTTTACAAGTAACTAACCTTTGCAACAGATTACGTTTCTATAGAAAATATTAACAGATTTGCATTGCCAAGTTGAGTTGGATTTATATCACGTAAATCAAAATATCTAAGTGACTGAGTGGGTGAAAAATTGATGATTTTTTCTGATGTCTATCACAATAATTTTTTAAAATTATTTTGAAAACATAATAATATAAATAATAAATCCGATGAATCATTTACAGAGACCGTGCAATTCTTACCTGCATTTTTTATGTTATTGATATTACAAACTGCCAAGTTATTTGTAAACGAAGATTTCAGTGCTTTTTTATTCATTTTAATTTAATTAGATAAAGTAGAACGAAAATTTCCGAATATAATTTACACACTTTTTTGAGAATTTTACCCGCATATCTTAGTCTAACCTGAGTTGGAACGTGATGTGTGAAAAAGAACATTGCTTTGTAACGTAAAAATGTATTTATTTAAAAACACCTTGCAAATATTATATTTGTATTTTGTATAAACTTTATGTTAGCACGTAGACATGACATTGTTGTTGCGAGATCATCAGGAAGATGGAGTGGGGTTTTTTGAAGGGAAAAAAACCGAAATAAGTTATATATTATTATTTATTTCTTTGAAATGGCATCAGATATTGAACTGATGTTTTCACCCGAATGAAATGAGGGGCGAAGATTCCATATACTAGCAGATTACTTAGAATGTATTAAATGATCATCTCTTTCAATGGATATACTCAAAAAAATCTGTAGATGAATGAGAGAAGATATTTCTATTGCATCTCCCACCACAATTTTTCCTTCCTGATTATTACAATGATGGTTTGCTTCGTCATGAATTATTACGACGAATGAAGATTCTACAATATTCGATGACATTAAAAATATTTAGAAATATATTATATTACTCATTTTGTGATTGTATTGAATTTTTCTATTGATATCTTATTTCTAATTGTATTATTGTTATTCCTTTTTATTATTTGTAGCAATTCTGTTAGCAATTAAATCTGAAGAATTTTTTTGAGTAACAAACCTAAATACATATAATCAATTTGAATTATTTGCTTGCATTTTATTTCAAGAATTTTTGTTCAACGCTTAGAACGAAAATGGTGTATTATATCATAATACACATACTTGAGGAAAAAAGTAGTTTTAAGAATTTTTTTCTTCAACTGCAAAACTCTTTTTTCAAAATTTTTTACAGCACAAGACATTTGAAAGTTGTTACAGTTTTTTGGATGTTGAAACTTTTTTGTATTTTTCATGCTGCAAATAAAACTGTGGAAGAAAAGTCTCTTTTCTTTTTTTTTTATGGTTATGGTTTTTTGTGGTTTGTTAATGTATTTATGGAATATTCAGATATCTAAGAAGAAATACATATCTTGTAATTCTTTTCTCTGATAAAAATTAAAATAATTTAAATTTAGGGAACATAAGAAGTATGTTATTTTAAAGTGATATTTTTTGGCAAAACTTTCTTTAAAAAAGATTTTAAAAAATGGCTTTTTTTAAACTTTTTAACGTACAATATTTAATTCAATAATTTCATTTTTCTTTCTGGTACCTGTTTAACAAGAGATGGGAGCTCTTTAGTAGTTATTTTTATACTTCTTGAAAATAATATAATGATGACAGCACACTTTTTTTTTGTCATTTTTTTCAAAAAAGAAGTACTAATTCTGAAACTTAAAATTTAGTTCTCGATATCTGTCTTTGGAATTTTACAATTTACCACCCATGATAAGAGTCTACCATCTTCTGAATGGAGCCTCGAGGCCTCCTCCATATTATAGCACAGAACGCCCGTGGTTTGAGATGGTTGGGATGGCTAAGAGCAAAGGTTATAATCTGAGAAGCTCTCTTCTAGTCGAGAAACACAATTCCAGTTGCCAAAGCCACCTTGACTGGGGCATACAAGGAGTTTTAACCCATGATCCGATGGCAAACTTGGTTGGAACAAAATTGGTCTAGGTTTGATGACTCGGTATCACTGAAAACGTTTATCCACTTTAACTGGAAAGGAGTTAACCAAGTCATTAAAGATCTCAGAAGATGGACATATACAATTCCCAACAGTAGGAGCAGAATGAACCACTATCCTGCCTAGATGCTAGGGTGGATGACCATCGGCATAGGTCATTATCTAGTTCAGAGCTGGGCAATTGTTTTGGATCGAGGCAGTGACGCTCGAGGCAGTGGGGTAAGAATATTAGGGCCCCCTTCAAACCTCAGGTTTTGGGCCCCAAACCCAAATACATGCATAGCGTCAGTTAAGCTTTGGGCCCCCTACAGCCCCTGCCCCCCTCCGCAATGAGGGGGTTGCGGGGGTGTACTTTACACCACTGGCTCAAGGGCCACATTGTGGACGTGGAAGAAACTGGTGGGGCGCACCTTTTCAAAATTATTGCACTCATTTGTTAACTTTACTCTCAGGAAGGGTATAAATTGTACCATAAAAACCAATAAATATAAATCAAGTGAAATACATGCAGTTTTATTTAACTTTTTCCTGTGTTAATTTCATGTAATCTATCACTGCAAGCACATTTAATTTTAGAATCATTTTAATAGGACACACACACACACACAAATACACTCTGTCAGATTGTCTTGGCAAACAGCAGAAAAACCTCTTAACAAGTCGCTACTTGTCCCCCCTTGATCTAGTTCAGGGGTGGCGAACATCTATGGCTCAACGTGTAATTTTTTTTTAAAGAAGGGTTTAATGAGTGAGGTATAGACGTGCCGTCAAATAACTTTTACTTGAGTTTATTGGGAAAATAATAAAACTAAATACCAACAACACAAAACTTTTTTTACTTCGGAAAAAAATACCTTTTTCACAGTATAGTTGTAAATGTTTTTTAGTTATACGTGTAATTCAAATTAAAGTAAATATTAGTGTGACTTATGTTGCTGCAGACTAGATGACAAATAATATATACATTTTACTTTTAGCAGAATCCATGCGGAATTGGAGTTATCTGCAAACGGATTCTGAGCAATTAATTATTTTTACTGTGGTTTTACTTTTTCGGCAAGAGGATTTGTGATTTGTTTCAAAATGCCGTTTTACAGACAATATTCTGCATACCACTATTCCAGAACATAAAACATACACCTCTTTGTCGCTTTTACTAATAATGCCATATTGATAGACTCACCAAATTTGAAATTCTCTGTATCTTACTAACTTTTTGATCTTTTGCTGAATTAGTCCTGTTAAATAACAGTTAAAATCTTAAATATAACACAAATAAACTTTAAAATACAATTGTGTCGATGAAATAGACTATGCTATGCGTAGACTAACTTTACATTATTAGCGTCCACGACGTAACTAATGCAAGACAATAACGAACGAGTGTGCTTTCTGCCCCCGCGACCGACCACTTGCGATTGTTCGTAAAACTTCATAGTGAACTTTGTTATTTTGAAATAAAATGCAAACCGTTTTGATCAATGGAGTGCCTAAAATATTGTGTCATGTGCCATCAATGGTACGCGTGCCACTGGTTCGCCATCTTTGATCTGTTGAAGAGTTGTAACCAGAGGAGATGAGGGAATAGAACACTGGGACACAGTAAGACTCAAAGTCACGCGATGGAAATGAAGTGGTCTCAGGAAATAACTCATCTCTAAACTTCATCTACTTCGACCTCTATATCGGTGGATCAACCTCAGATTAGAGTTAAAGCCCTTCTGCACTTGGAAACTTTTCCGCCGTTAAAATAGATGAAACTAGAGAATTTAAGCTGGAAAATGATTCAAGATTACTTTTGCGCACAAATTGTGATGTATTGTAGGAACAATATAAAACACCTGCCTTTCGAAAAGACACCAAAGGACCTATCAAGGTCTTCTTAGAAGTGGAGACTGGATATCTCGTATGATTAGGAGTGTCCTGTTTACGTGAAGGAATTGTTAAAGCTGTAGGTGCAGTGGGAAATGGAATTTCGGACATCAGCCAATTTAAGAAGTATGTTTTTCAATACAATCAGACTTGTATATTCAACTGATAATTGATCTAGATATTATGTAGCACTCAGTAATTGTCTTTCTGACACTTAATGTTTCAGGATATAAAAAAGATTATTTTTACGTATGTATTTGTCGTAAAAATCATTTGCAGTCTTTAAACATAGAAAATAATCATAAAACGGTTCCCAGAGCATCAAATATTCTTCACTTTTTGATGTAACTAAAATTTGAATTTATCAAACGACCAACTTCATAAGAACTAGGCATACTAAAACTAGTTTCTTTAAGAAAGAAATTCAGAGCCTGAGTTATTTTGACTTAGAGAAACCTGCAATCAAGCGAAAAAAACAAGGTCGAACTTGCCCCGAAATAGCAAAATTTATGAATTAGGTTGTGAGTTTCCTTGGTAATGAATTATGATTTTTATTTTTCCAACACGTGCTTTTTATAAAAATCTTTGATTTAGTATGATTGGTGGTTTAGCTTCGTTTTACTTCAAGATAGATATGTTTTTCGAAGTTATTTGTCAGAAAAGTTTTCAACTTTTTTGTAAAATGCAACTATTTTTAATTATTTAAGTTCTTCTGGTATATTTAACTTGTGCTTTTTAACCAATGTTTTTTTTTAAAAAAAATGAAAAGGAAAAAAATATGTTTATAAAAGTATGCCTTCTTTTAGAAAAAATTTGTTGTAATGTATTTTTGTTTACAAATTTTTAACATTGAGTCACAAAAAACATTTTTCGTTAAGATGACTTTTTAATTTTAATTTCAGTTATTTTATGCTATTCATAATTGAAAAACGCGTCTTACTATAAATGCAAAATATATTTTGAAATACAATAATACATGTAAGAATACTAAGCAATTTTCAAAGTTTACCTCCAAAATCATCCAAATTATTTGCAATAGACAATTGCAGATCGTTGTATTTGCTTAATACATTGAATAAATTTAAAATAATTATTGTTGAAGAATAAGCAAAAGCATACTTAAAAAGGGATGCATTTTTTAAAAAATATAAGTATGACCAGTCTCTGAAGCACCTATCAGGGCAGAAATTTAGTAATTCTGTCAACAATAAATTTAAAAATATTTTTTTAAATTTTGGTTTAACTTGCATTTGCATTCTAACAAATAAGGCCTCAATAATAAAAAGGATAACTTTTTATGTAGATGCATAAATAATGAGTAATTGCTTTTAGCTTTTTAAAGGCACTCGTGGGGGTTTTTCGTTTTTATTATTCTAAACGTTTCCAGAGTAAAATGATTTAACATTCGCATTCTTTGTACTTTAAATGACATTTGTTCTTTAAAT
Organism: Trichonephila clavata; assembly: GCA_019973975.1. Lineage (NCBI taxonomy): Eukaryota > Metazoa > Arthropoda > Arachnida > Araneae > Nephilidae > Trichonephila > Trichonephila clavata. Next base: position 277,344 of record BMAO01008498.1, on the reverse strand, counting down.
TTTGTTTGAAAGCCCTAAAGTTTTAAAGTTTTTGTTTCTGTTACCACCTGTTTGACGGTGTCAGATCGAGGCTCACGAAATTCACCGCGGCAAAGGGCTAGTTTGTTACTCCTGTCGTTAGCAGTAGCTTTGAGCACAATAGAAGAGATTTAAGGGGAATTGCCTTATTGTTTTACAGTTAATTTAATATTGAATAATATAGATTGCTGATTCAAAACAGTTTTTTTTATCTGAAAAGTATTTTGTATAACATTTAGGATATACGTTGTAAGATTTTAATTTTTTCCCCTTGTTTTTAATGATTTAATTTTAAAACACAAATGGCAGTTAAAATATGTAAGTAAAAAAAAAGAAGAAAAAAAAATGATGTAAAAGTTTAATGATACAAGAATGCTAGAATACTTTTCAAAGTGATGTTTACGGTATTAACACACAATAAGAAATCTTTCATACTAAAGTTGATGAAGATCTAAAATGCAATATAATTTTAAATAAGCTCTATTTCGTTTTTTCTTTTGAATTATGTTCGAATTTGTTTTGTAACTCAAACAGCTTCGTCAAATAGAGCGTCGACCACATTCATTTCCGTTTTATGATCTTAGTTACGATACTGGGAAAGTAATAAAATTCGTAATGGTATAAAGATTTATTCTGACTAACCAGTTCAAATACCTGTCATGGTTTTTCATTCAAATGCCGAAAAAGAAACGCCGATTCCTGAAAGTAAGCGATCAAAAGAATAAGTACCGACTGAAATAAAAAGATGGGTTGTAAAAAAAATCCGTCAACTTCTCTTTTTTACTCTCTATTATTAGCTATAAGTGAAAGGAGCCGATTGAAGCGATAGATTCTTCAAATACTAAACTAGACTAGGACAAATCTTTGCTGTCATATATCGTGCAAAATTAATACATAGCGACGTGACATACAATGATGGGAAACTTTTAAGGTATCCGACTACCCTAAAATTATGCCAAAAATTGACGAATTTTTCTTGATTTTATTTTATAGGCCATCTTATTTGCTTTATAAAAAATACTAAGTTTGTTACTTACCGTTTACTAGAACAAAAACTACAAGTGTTTTAGTAAAAGGAGATGCCATTACTTTAAGCAGGATGTCATACTTTAAAACGCGTTTTACTCGAAATGTGTTTGTTTTTTTAAAATGCTCAAACGGGACAGCAAGTTGCTCAAAAAGTTTTTAAATACTTAACTGAAATTTTTGTTTATGTTATCTGTGGAAGTGTTTTAACCTTCAGATTTATCAATCACTGTTTTATTACAAAATTTACAGTCCCTTATGTGAATATAATCACTGTTTTTTAAGCAATTTCATATAATAGCTGAGATAAAATTCCTTAGTTTTTGTAAAAATTAAAATATCTCTTATCCTGAAGGTCATTTCAAAAATGAATAACATAGCAACACGTGGAAATTGAAAATTTATTCATAAACTTTTGGTACAGAATGGTCTACGTTTATGTTATTTTTTTGTAAATTTTTACCCATTTTTTCCCCATTTTAGTAATAATAATTCTTTCTTCTTCTTAAAATGTACTAAACAAATCAAAAACAACAAAAAATCCCCATATCTCTACTTTTTTTTAAAGAAAAGTTGTCACAAGTAGTCGGAACCTTAAAGAGGATTCAGTTATTCGCTGAAATAAATTCTGTTTAAAATTTATTTCATTTTCTGGTTTGCTTAATGCAGTTCAACATTCCAGTAATGTATCTTTCAATAAACATTTGTATCGTTTCCAATAATCTGTGCACAGTTATGATAAAAGTTTTTGTAAAATTGTATTATGTATTCTTTATTTATACATCCTGTTAAAAATATTTCAAAGATATGTTATTAAAATTATTAGTTTACTATTTGTTTCAAAATTAAATTTTATGAAAGGTATTGGTCTCGGGAAAAAAAGTTTTTATAGAATTAATTTTCATTAAATTATAATAAAGGTGGATTTGCAAAGAGATAAAAAATTAAATTTCAGTGCTGGAAAGAAGCAAATTTACTGATCTGATCCTTTTACGTACATTGAAATATATAATATTACAAGATGTAATGGAAGGCAAATTAAATATTTTGATAGTATATCCGTCATTTTCACATAAACACACCTAGAATTTGCGAATTTTGTTTCAGTTTTATGTGATGTCAACCCTTAATTTTATGAAACCAAAGAAATTGGTATTTCTTTACTCAAAACATCTTCCAAATACAAAATAAAATGGTACTTGAATCGTTGTTACTATACTGAAAAATACTGTAACTTGAACAAGTATATAAATGAAAAGAAACTCTCTAAAATAAATTTATTTTTTCGCTTTTGTTTTTCAGTATGCAATTTAAAACGTATTTTTTTCACATCTTTAACTTTTCCACAAAATTATAAATAGCGACGTGACGATTAAAACATTTTTTATAAGGCAATTCAAATAAGAATTTTTTTCTAATACGCATCATCAACCTGGCAACACTCTAATCATTATTTTTCAGAAGATTAGGTGGCAACATCTGCTCTGTATAAGAATGGGCTAAATTCATGTGATGTCATAATCACATGATAATTTTAAACCACGTGTTTTTAGCCAATCAAGTTCAAAAACACATGTGATGTCATAATCACATGATAATTTTAAACCACGTGTTTTTAGCCAATCAAGTTCAAAAACACATGTGACGTCATAGTCACGATAAATGCAATTATCTATTTTCAGCAAATCAGTTCATGCACTTCGTTGTTGCCAAATTACGCTTTTTACAGAAACTTTTTTTTTTAAATTTAATATTTGTCACTTTATTTAAAAGTACGTGTATAAAACAAGACTTTTTTTTCTTTAATTTTAAAATCTTTTTGCAGAAATTTCTTTTTATAACTCTTGAGCATCTTTACCCAACTATGCAATTTGAAATTTTACCTAAGTTTTACAAATAGAATAAAAAGTACAAGCTAGTTTATTGTCTGTTTTGAATACAATATAGAACACGTGTTTATATTATCATGTGACCGTCATGAATTTAGTCCATTGTTTCGCTGTTCGATTTTATACTCCGGTTTATCTTCAAAGTTATATAGAATAGTGATAATTTTTTAAAGTCTTATATCATGTGATAATAAATAGTAATATTTTCCGCCTTTGATCAGAGACAAGGTATGAGCTCTATGTTTTTCTTTAAACATTTATAAGTCCTCTTTTTTGATTAATTAATTATTTTTATCGTATTTAATTTTTTCTTCCAGGCATTTATGCTTACACTAGCTGTTGATGTGCTGAAATAATTTTTATTTCAGGATTGATTTTTCCGTAACTCTAGTAATAGGCGAATTAAAGTTATATTTGCTATAATTTTATTTAATTAGTTTATGGTCTTAACCTATTATAAGTTTTGTGTTTCCGTACTTTAACAGTAATATTTTACAGAAAGACAACCACAACAAGGGGGGGGGGACAGAAAGACAACAAAAGAAACGCGGTAGAGAATTCTTTAAATTTTGATTTTTCCGTAAAGAGCATAAATGCCGTAAAACTTTTAAGAAAATTTCTTAATTCTTTTTTTGTTTGTTTGTTTTTTTTTCTTCAAAAAAAAACTATTAAATTTTTAATCAAATCATTGACAGGTTATTTTTGTTTGATATATACACTCGGTGTGATTTATATGCAGATTAGCTTTTGCGAAGAATGGTGTATTTATATTTAAATGTTTAAACATAATATATTTTCAAGGTCATCTAATAAAGGTGTCTGAATTTCTTGATGCATCTAAACCTGTATTTCAATCAGCTAAAATATTTACTGAGACGATTGAAAATGCAGAATATCTAGTTTCATTTTAACTACTCAACTGAAAAAATACTAGGAGAAAACTTTGATTTTATTTAATATTTTATCACAAGATATTCCCATTTATGAGATCTACTTTTTTCAGTTTCATTTATTTCAATAACACATTTTTTTAAAGTTTTGTTTCCGATATTAGGAGTTATTGGTTATGATAACACGTATGAATTCGTCCTATTGCATCACTTTTCAAAATTAAACTTATAAAAAAATTTCTAATTAATTTTATATATTTTCTAATAGATCGTTTATAGTAGCTATAATATATTCATTTAAATAAGTGCCTTACTACTACCATTTAATCGATAACTGTTTTCTAATAAATTTATAAAGCAGAATTTATGAAAATTAATAAAATCTCAGTTCAAAATTTTTCTCGGAGTCTGCATTTATGGAATTTTTAATCTTTTTTGAAAGTAAAGTTTATTATGGTGTTTTTTATAATCATTAAATGTATCATTAATATATGAAAATTATTAAGCATTTTTGTTGTGTTACTGAAAACTTATCCAAGCAAAAACTCTTTTATCAGTCACTTCTTATCTAATCACAGTTATTCAATTCAAGGTTTCAGATTAAACATAGTTATTTTATTTACAATGATGTTAAGGTGAACAAAAATCAGTTATTGTACTGTATTTTGGATAAACGCAAGTACATAATCTCATGAAATTCAATCATATTGCGTTGTCCGTAACACCTCCCATACAGTTCACCTTTCCAGAAGGCAAAATACTCTTCTTTTGTAAACTTATAATGATTTTTTCCTTCCAATTCTTTAACTATCCGAACACTCCGGAACACTACTAGGGAAAGCACAGGTTCTCATCTGTTCACTGAAAACAGTGCCAGCACCGCACGTGAACAGGTAGACCTGGTAACCAGCATTATATCCAGGCTTCCTGGGTTGGCACCGGTAAAACAGTTGACAGTTTTTGGGATGCCTAAAGTAGCCCGTTTGGGGGCAAGGCAAAGGATCATCACCAGGATTTTCAGTACTCACCACGGCTGTCTTTGGAGTAGTCATGGTACTGGTTTTGGATGTTGTTTCAGGTGATGAAGGAAGGCTATTCGTGTCTGTATCTGGTTTTGGCGATGGTACGGAGGAAGAAGGATTATCTTCGGAAATAAAATTGTCGTCGTCAATGTAAATATCCGGAAGTGGAAGAGAGGAACCATTGAGGACAGAATTGATTGCTTGAAGCAGAGGATATCGACGTCCGTGACATCTGGCTTTGAAGTCATCGGTTTCCAAAGACCACACCATAGCTCCTCCCAGTTTCATTTTAAGGAGGTAATCCACCTTTAGTAATAAATTAATCAATTTATAATTTAGGTGTTTTTGTATAAAATAACCGATTATGATAAAAAAAATAAAACAAACATGTGTAATAATTGACTTAAATTTTCCTCTTGAGGAATTTTAATTAATAAGGGTCTTGAGCCCTTCAAGACTTCGCGTGATAATTAACTTTTAGTATACCTTCTTAACAGGAAATTTATTGATGATCACAACTTTATCTCCTAAAAAACTATCCCTCTCGTGTTTTTTTTTTCAAAACAAGATGATGCAATATTACATCATCCTCGTATTTTGACCAATCACAAAAGTCTATCGGAAATCACTTTATTCTAAAAACTTCAAGTTGAGAAAAGCTGAGATCTTCGGGTCTGAGCCCACGTGTGTTTGTGTTAGGTTTTGTCACTGTTTGCGTTGTGTATGTTATAATTAACTAAATAAATGTGGATTTTGAAATACAAAGAAGTCTCCTGAATCCTTCAGTGACTGCAACCAGACAAAATATCCTCTCAGTAAAATTTCTCTTAATTTCCATGAAATTGAGATATATACTTATGTACTAAGTTTATTGTAAAGGCTTAACATGAAATATAGGTTCTTGATCAACAAAGTAAATACAACACGAAAAATTTTGACAGGCTGGTTATTATTTATTAATTTTTTTTTTTTTTTGGCGAAATCACATTTAGTCAAGTTGTTCTAAACTTTTTAATTTACAAATAAACAAGCTTGTAGGATAAATAATTGCTACAAATATATATTGGTGAAAAAAAATCACAGATATACATACAAGGAAGAAATATATATGTATTGGCTGGGAGGGGGGGGGGGCGAGAAGGAGAAGGTCGAAAATTAAGAAAAATTATTTTTGCATCACGTGGGAGCGTCACCCACGTTTATTAAAGATATTAAATTCCAGAAGAGAGAAAGATCACCTGGGTACTTCTGAGTCGTAAATAACGTTCTTACTTAAATAAGCTATTTTTAAGTCTGTAAAAAGTTTTGAAAATGTAATAAAATGAGTAACGAAAAATATGAATGTATGGAGTGCCACTATTAAAATATTTTTGTTTTTACGCATTATAATGGCACGAGAAAGCTATCGAGTTAAGAATCAATGGTTTGAGAAGAAAAAGACGGAAATAGCGGTTTCTATCTGTTTTAAAAACCTATTTATTTTGACCCTATTTTCGGGTATTTATATTACCTTGAGGATTTAGAAAATTATTGATTGACAGGTGAAAAAAATTCAATTTTTATGAGAATCTTACGCTAATTCATCAAAAATTTTCAGAGAAATTTTGTTTTCTTAGAAAAAGTTCCAGAAACCAGCTTAGCACTGCAGTTAATCGCTTCGTATTTTTAACTGGAATTCATACTATCTATATGAGATGTTTCATATTAAAATATACACTCAATTTTTAGTTTAATAATTAAACATTGATTTTTAGAGCATGCATCGCAGAACGTTATTTCTAATATATAAACTAGAAATCTTTAAAGATATATTATTAATCAATGGTATAATATTCATAATCACAATCGAATGTTTCGAATGAAAAAGAATAAAGTTCAAGATTTCAAATGAATCATCTGAAGAATAAAACGTACCATGTGCAATTTATGTATTGTATTTATATGATAATTTGACTCTATCATTATGCTTATAATGCAACTCAAAATCTGACTGTTTTGTTATTGCAATAGTATCAACTTTATGTTCTTAGGTCTTTATGTATTAAGTATCATCTACGGTAAAATATTAACTGAAATAAATCTAAAATATTACTCTCACAAAATGAGAAAAACTTTTACCTTTCCTGATATACTCTTAATATCATCGTATCCAATCCATTGTCTGTCTTTTACTGCGTAAGGTGCCTGTACATGCTTTTCGACTGTTACTGCCCAACCTTTCTCTTTCTGAAGCTTCCTGCAGATCTATAAAATAATATAAAAACTTTAAACTTTAACCAAAAACAAGGACTTAAGCCATTAAGGAGCTACGTTCTTATTAAAAAAACCATTCAACTGAATATAGCGCTAAATAGAAAATTTTCATTAGTATAACATATTTTTAAAATCAACTCATTATTGGACAAAGAGGTATGATTTGTAATGTAAAGAAAATTGGCTCAATTCATGTGACATCATAATCACATGATAATGATAGCCACGTGTTTTTAACCAATCATTTCAAAAACTCATAGTCGTACGATAAATGTAATCGTGTTTCCTGCAAATCCGTTCACGTGCTTCGTTGTTGCTCACTTTTGATCTTTTCAGAACTCTCTTAAAAAGTACAAATTTTTTAACAGCAATAACACATAAAGGTAGATAAAATACATTTTATTTAAAAGCCTATGCATAAAATAAGATGTTTTTTTAATTTTAAAATCTTTTGTAGAAATTTTTTTCATGTCATTGGAACATAATTACCCAATTATGAAATTTGAAATTTTATATAAGCTTTACAAAGCGAACAACAAGTTCAATTAGTTTGCGTCTTTTTTTAATTCAATGGAGAACTCGTGTTTGTCTTTATCATGCGACCGTCAGGAATTGAGCCCTTTGGGTACTTGCGTGTTAAACCGGCGACAAATTTCGTCAAATCAAAAGACGTCACCAAATGCTGAGATATACAGAAAATATGAGAAATCATTCACGTGTACGTTTGAACACAGTAATAATAACAATGGCAGCATCTAGCGACATTTTTGGAATTGGCGAAGTTTTTTCGTTTGGCAAAATTTATCGACGGTATAATACCCCAAATTAAAAAGGAATTAGCTGACTCGTTTATCGGTAGCTAACAATCGCTAAATTTTAACACTTATCAATGATTTTATTTATTCAATAAAAAAGATTTATATCAAACAAAATGGAATATTAAATGTATTATTAATATTAATATATATATTTTTTTACGTAAAAAGTGTTAAATATGTCCCAACTTCGAAAGAAGCCTCATCAACTCGACATCAGGTTTAAATAATTTACAGGCGAGTGAGATTAGAAAAAGAGCTATCGATCTAATTCAAAGAGCAAATGTAGAATAATCGAGAAGGAAATTATTTGGAAAAATAACTTTAACAAGTAATTCTGTTTTAAATATCATTTAGTTTTGTTTCAGAGTTTCGAAAAAGACTTATAGCAATAAGTTAAGCACAAAAAAAAAAATACCAAAAAGACCACTTACTTCATGATATCCTAGAAATCCTTGTTCTCGTGTAAATTCTCCTGCCATGCCTTTACCATTGACGGGAACTCCCAATCCGTTCTTTTCGGGATCTTTCAAGACGAAGCTGCGACCATAAAAGGCTAGGCCCAAAATTAATTTCTCAGCTGGAGCTCCTTTTTTCAACCAATAATTCACGGCATAATCCTTTAGAATCAAAGTTGCCAATTAGAAAATCATTAAACATACGAGAATATATACTCGATTTTTTCCCCTGCTATTTTAATATCAGTTATACGAAATGATAAATTCCAAACTGGATTCAGTACGTTTTCATTTATAATCTTTTTTTTCTTTTTAAAGCCTTATTGTTATTTGTAAAAATGATGAAGTAGAAGAAGTTTTTTGCTCAATAAACAGGTTAGGTCGATTTTTTTTTAAATTTTAAATTCTAGAAACAAAACAATTTGAATTTCTAAATGTATTCTAATAATTTACTAATAATCAAAAAGTCTTCAATCTTTCATTTCCTACATTCACTCGATATCAAAATTTAATGGTTATTCCAAGTCGATGAATTTATATTTATGTGTGCTTCCCAAAAAGGAACGTTGCTAGAAGGCTACAAGTCTGAACTTCTTGGGATAGTAATTATCTCTTACCATTGAGTAGACTCCCTACTATATAACAGGCTGTATTGGTTATTGCAAGTAATTAAATACATTATTTTAAAGTTTTGTCCGAAGAAAAAAGCAATTTATTAATAGTTTCTCAAAAAATTTTATTTTTTAAAAATAATCTAAAAAAATTATAATGAAACTGATATATAGTATATAAAATATCTTGATTTGTTTCTCAGTTAAAATTCTGATTTAGTCTAACATACTAGGAAGGTTTTAACAGGAATAATAATTATTTTTTATTGTGATTAACGGTTTTCTGCTTTTTTATAGGAAAAAGTATAAGAAAGAACTTCTGAAAATTATATAATATGTTTTGGATCTCCAGCATCTCTTTTGACCATGATGCTTTAACAAAAAAAAAATAATAAATAAATAAAATAAAATACAAGTAAAATTTTAAAAAGTAAAGGCTTTAAGGAAAAATTAAAATAGTTTTCAGTGAGATGTAGTTATTTCAAGGCTATTTGCTTAACTGAACAAGTAAGTGAGAGTTATATTCACGTCGCATTATAAAGCTGCATGAGGGCTATTGCGTAATTTTGAACCTCAGTCAAGAGATACGGGAATGACACCCGAACTGACAACCCCTCTCCTAACTACCCCACCGACGGAAGGACGCTGAGCTTGACAGATTTAACGTGCATCGGTCCCCTCTACACGGAGTGCCTTCAGTGGTCCCTGGACTCGAACCCACGGTCCTTTGACCACGAGTTGCATTGCTTGGAAAAAATACCATACTTTGACTTCTTTATCCTGATAGAGTAACATATTTTATAGCCTTTATGTCTGAATCAATTTACTTTCTCTGGTATAAAACATTTGTTACATCTTTCAACTTCCGTATTCCATTGACAAACAGGTTTTAAATTTACATTTTCATGTTAAAAAATGTTTATTAGTTCATGTATAATTACAATGTGTACCTAATTTATATAAAAATTAAAACACTTTTCTCTCTGAAAATGAGTTCAATCTCGGGCTCTTTCGACTTTAGACACGAACTATTGCATCAATACTGTGGGAATATTCAAATGCTACAACTAGTCTCTGATGTTAGAATTAGTAAAATACTAAGTTATAACTAGTAAAGTACTAATTGTATATTAAAAGTAATAGCATCGTGAATTTGTTTCTTTAAATTTCAAAAGCAACAAATAACTTGCATTTAAACTAAAAAACTGCGAAAATTTTAATTGAATGCCAAGGCAGTAAAATATAGTGGGACGATTACTGACTATATTGAGAGTCTTTTGCGTTTCGTCTTCATCGGGTCGAGCGTAGAGAGGGGAGTTGTGTCCGGTCATCTTATCCCACCCTCCGTGGAAGTCATACGCCATCAAGTTAATGAAATCCAGGTACCTTTGAGAAGAAAAGAATACCAAAATGAAAGAAAGTTTCAAAAGTAAACATATTATATGTAGTAACTTAAAGCTTGCTTGACAATATTGAATTCTTCAGAAGTTGTAATTCACATATGTTTTCCATCGTAGATTTGAATCAGTCTTTAAAAAATGTGAAAATATTTTTCAATGATTCAGGAAACATTTTAAAATCAGCTCAGGGATTTAAAATTGTAAAAAAAAAGTAAGTTTGAGTATCATAACTAAAACTCTTACAAATCACTTTTAGTAAGAAGGACATTTATTTGCAAAAAAAAATTCGAACTTTAGTTCTTTTTTATTTCACTTTACTAAAATTTTGCATGACTATAAGAATTTTTAAAAATTTTAAATGAATAATTTAAAATTTTTATAAAACATATGAAAACACACTTTGCTATAGCTGGTATATCATATGCCTGGTCAATGGTGTTTTGACCTGCCGATACAGCCGCTGTCAATAATAGGCCGTGAGAGGAAAACGCTTCCTTTAATTCCTACAAAAAAAAAGGATTTATTAAAAAGTTTTAATAATTCAGGATGGGAAATTATACATTTATTTCTCAGATTATTCTAGTAAACAAGAAAGTGAAAATAAAATTTTAAGCACTACATCTATAAATTGAAAGTAATAATTTAAAATGGGAATCAAATAAATCAACATTGTTTCATACACAGAAAATTACAAAAATAAAAAAAAAACCTTTATTTGAAGTAATGAATATTATGGCAGGTACATTTCAGCATAGCAGGTATTCATTTGAAGTAATAACTTTGGTTATCCTAGCGGTCTATCCTCTCTAACTCGTTTTTCCCCCGTCCAGCCCAATTGGCCTTTTTTGAACTAGGACAACTCCCCTCCGAAAATGAACGTAACTACTAGATAGTATTTAAATAGTGAGATAGGCATTATTTTCATGTCAATTAATGCCTGGATTATAGTCGCAGGTCAAGGAAGAGTTAGAAAGTTGGTAGATATCGGAGGATTTGTCTTTTGCAAGTTTTAGAAGTTGCATCTCATTTCAGATATGTAAACATTTATCTCATCAACCAACGCGAGGAGAATCGGCCATGACAAACATTTCAGAAATAATGTCGATTAATTTTATTTTACAGCGAAATGAAGTATAAATATTTAGAATTGAGTATTTGCATCTGTTTTTAAAATAGTTTGAACTTTATCATAAGTTCCTTTCCTAAAAACTGAAAGAAAAAAAAAATTCATCATCAAATTACTTTGTCCTAAAATTAGTTAAACAACTACAAAATACTGATTTTTTTCCCTAAAAATTTCCCGGTTATTCTATTGATTTTAAAAGCAAACTTATCATGATCAGAATACCTTCAAAAGGGAAATGAAATTCTTTTTGTCTTCCGGGATTCCACCTCTGGTAGCGGGATACTCCCAGTCAAGGTCCAAACCGTCGAAACCATACCTCTGAAGATAGGTGACGCAACTGTTGACGAATATCTTCCGGGACGAAGGATTTGTTGCCATTCGGGAATATTTGGACGAACCTTCATTCCATCCTCCGATGGCAAGTAAAGTTTTTAAGTTGGGATTTTTCTTTTTCAAACCTGTAAATCGTTCATAAGCTCCTGCAAGAAACAATAGTCGTTAGTTAACTATAACTTCATTTTTTTCCAAAAAATATAGATATTTTTTCATTATGTATGAAATTAACAGGAATGATCTAAAAAGGGTTATTTAATTAAAGCACTCTCAAGGGGTATTTCATTTTGGAAATAGCAAAATCTCATTCCCGCATTTTTAATATTATAATTTCAAGTAACATCAAGTTCATAAACACATTACTTGAGTTAAAAAAATTATGTGCAACTGTATCGTTTTTTAAATAATATTTTGTATTAAAATTTAAACCCTTAAACCAAAAAATTTTATTAACATACTGTGTAAAAAATTATATGTACATACTTTTTAAGGGTATTATTATTATTTTATTTATAAAAATAGATACATTTACTTCCAATTTCATGCTAAAGAAGGATTTCAATTAATTCAATTTACAAAGAGAATTAATATCTGTACGATCAGTTAAATTCACAATTTTTTCTTACTAACATGTAGCTTTGAATATGAAATATGTTTCATACTAAAGACTTTTTTTTCTTTTACAATATTTACTTTTTGATGGCTGTTTATTGATATATTACGTAAAAATAACTGATATTTATAGTAACTCGGATAGAAGAAAATCAATAACATAAAAATTGCTCAAAAATAACATGTTAAAAATTGAGCCATTCTTGAAAAATATATTTATCTTTGCTCTAACGGAATTTATCTATAGAACTGTAATAATGAAAAGTTTTGTGGAGTGGAATATTACTTTAAAAAAAGCATGCCTTTAATATTTTGATTGACTTCGGAGTTAAGAACCGGAAAAAACACAAATGAAAAAGAAAACTTAAAAAATTGTGCCTGACGTTTCTGAGAGTTCTATAACCAACCAGCCATTAATTATTCAGAAAGAAGAACATAATATAAAAAAAATTGAATTATTTGATCTTGCTTTTTTACCTGTACCTTAAAATTTCAATACAGAATCTACTCCAAAGAAGTTTTTGACAGAAATTCGCCAATTTGTTCCAATTACAATGATAATAAAAAAAATTGTAATTAAATTGCAGCTTATAAATATCGCTTATAAAATTCTGAAAATAACTATTAAAGATTGTATAGTTACTTTAAAAAATTTCAGTAGAACTTCAGCTAATTTTGAATTTAATGTGGAGTTTCCTGGAATTTTTTAAGAAATAATTTGCAGAATATTTTTAAAAAACTATGCATTTTGTCGTTTTGTTCTTATACTGCTTTAATTTTTCCCATGCATTCCTTTTTAAATGCTTAATAATAGAAAAACAATCTCAACAATAGGAATATATATATTTTAAGTAAAATAAAAAAAATTAAATGATCCAAAACTAATCACACCGTTTTGTTTTTGAAAATATGCTAACTATAATCACATGTTTTGACCTTCTTCTTGTGAAGGAAATCTATACTTTTGTTGAATTTTATGCGTAAGCAGGATTTCTCTCTCTCTTTTTGTTCTATTCATTGCAGTTTTCAATGAAAATGAGCATTTTTGTTTCTTTTGTAAAAAGTTTTTTTTAAAAACAAACGGGAATTTTTTGAAAGTACTTTTCATGAAAATGTAATTTTATATTTCTCCAGCATAAATAGTGAACACTAAGGTTGAAAATATTATGCTATAATCCAAGTAAATTAGATCTTTCCGGAGATTTCTCCAGGGAATTAATTTGTCTCCTCACAAAACTTCTGCTTTATAAAAATGCGAGAAATGAGTTACTCACCCAGACCCCAGTTTTCTTTTAGATCCAAATAAGGGTCGTACGCAGCAATTTTGTTGTCATGACTCAGTTTGGCAAACCCATAGATGAGATGAGTACAAAGTTTGGGATCGATGTCTTCAATCAAGAATTTTCCATCGCCATTTCTGTAATTCGCCCAGCTCCCCAAATAACAGACAATCTTGTAGGGCTTCTTGCTCTTGGCAAAGGTATCTGAAATTTGCTAATGTGAGTCTTTTTTGTTGCGAAATGTGAAGTATTTTTTCAAAGGATAACTATAGGTGAGAAAATATTTTCAGCTTTTAAGAACTCCATGCAAAGCGATTAAGGCTTTTCTCTCTTCTTTTCAACGTGATAAAATTTTCCAACCGTTGCTTATATCTTTTTAATTAGTTCTTATTAATTAGAGTTCTACTTTTATTGAAAACTATTATACGAATGGAGCATTACAATAATATTTTACCTTCATTCTTATAGATTTATCTGCAATAATTTCGTCTGAATCAACTCAATTATTTGTTCTTTTAAAATTAAATAGTCTTCTCCTCTATCTAGTCATTTTTCCTTTCGATAAGGTTTTTTGAATGAAATCGGGAGATGCATTTCACTTCAGTTCTTATCTATTTGTTTTAATTTCGAGAAATACGCAAATGCTCGCAGGTAGAACAAACTAAAATCCTACAAAATAATCTAATGAAAATAGAAGCGAACGTCTCCGCGTGCATAATTTTATCATACGTTTTTCTATCACTCAGCTTGTGGTTTATTTACTAGTGTAATTCTTAAGAATTTTAACTCTTGAATATTACGGGAACTTTTAAAAATAAAACAAATTTGTGATTCAAATCTAGCCATTTTTTGCACTGTTCTTAAAAATTTTAGTATTACTTTAATAACACATTGACAAATTTTTTTTTTTGAAGAAATGTATGTCTTAATGAATAAAAGAAAACAAATTTGGCAATTAATGACAATTTCTCTCTTTTTTTCCCCCCTCATATTTTCTAACTTATATTTTTTGTCTTTAATTTCTGTTTTTATATTAAAATAAATTATTAAAAATAAATTAATAGCACGTGAAATAATAAAATTCTCAACATAAATTTCATTTGCAAATTTTGCTTTGTCTGAATACCATCAATTAAGTATTAGAGAACTTTATATTGAATAATTAAAAAGATATAGGTTGAAAAAAAACCCGTTTGAATTTGATTAATACTAAAAATCACGACTGGAAGTAGTTAACATTCTAAGACACTGAAATCAAACCAAACAAGTTCAATTATATCTATAAAAAGAAAAAATCTTTAAACATTGAAATAACATTAGAATAGTTTGATAAACCTGTAAAAGAATTAAAAAAATGGTATAAAATATTGACAACAGGGAATCATATTAGATTGTAAAATTATTAGGAGAAAAAAATTTTCCTTTTGTGACAGTAAAAAAATACAACAAAAAAGTTCAACGGATATATATATACATACTTATAAGATTTATTTACCGAAAACTCAACATTTCTTTATTTTAAATTTAAAAATTAGAACTAAATAACACGTAGATAAAATACACAGTTTAATAAAGAAGCGAAAATCATTACTGGCGAAAATGGCGGGAAATCCTGCAGCGGTCAACAGGTAGAAAAGCCACAAATTCTTCATGATTTTCTATTCCCAGCAAGCCTCGGAGACCTGAAATGAAAACAAAGCCATCTGAACTTTCGGTTTTAAAAGTCTTCAATGAAATCATTTCAGTGAATTCATTTTTCTACCCCTTCAGCCGATATTCCCGGGAAAACGCAACTAAGCGACGAATCTGAGAACGACAGACACTGAAAATTTACGACTTCGAAATTCACTCATCTTCCTGCAGTCGGAAGCGTTTAAAGGTCCTTGACTTTGGCAACACTTTCCAACCGATCTTCCAAGGAAGGAGAAAGTTTGAGATTCTTCTGTAAATTCACTCATTTTACGGTGAAGACGAACAATTTCCTCCCATTTTCTTATCAATTGTTGTCTTCTTGAGAACTGACCTATACTTTTGTTTTTGATTCACATGGATTCCCTCCATTAAATTCATATTTATAGAAGAGGCATACATTATTCATTTCTCAAAAACGGAGAGCGATGAACGAAGTTTTGTTCCTGTTTTGAAACGGAGGTGTTGATTTTTTTTGTTTCGGAATAGTATTTTTTTCATCTTGTTTTCCATGTGTCCAGTTCGTGCACAACTCGTTCGGAAGGGATGCGATCTTTGTCTGTTAAGTGCTCAGTTGTGTGTTTTTGCATCTTGCACAAGAACGTTATTGTTTTGCGATAATTTATTTAAAGTTAAACAAAGAATATTTTTTGGTGAAACGAAAGTATTTGGAAATGTTAAATTTCTGCTAAAGGTCATGCTATACTTCTCACTGATAAGAACAAAAATGTCAACATTCGATTGTTTTCTTCCGCTATCTGTTCGGAAAAAGAAATTATAGAGGGAAAACATCTGAAAACTCTTGCTACATAGCTTTTCAAAATTTTAAAATAAGTTATATTTTTCACTTGAAAATCCCTTTTAAAATTCTTTAGTAAAAATTTTCTATGATTGATATAAAACTTAACATGAATGTAATTATTATCATTTTTCACTAATTATTTTTTTTGTATGAAATAGATTGAACTAAAAAGGTTAACATATATAAATGAATTAGAAAACTTATTTTAGTGAGTATTAGTATATTTGAAAAGCTATAGATCATTTTGTGTTATTACCATTAAGATTTTATTTCTTCATACTACTTACAATGTAAGAGTAAAAAGAATATAGTAAAGATTAAAAGAAGCTTATATGTATGGTTAGGAACTGTTAGTTAAAACATTGAACTTTTAAAAGGCACCTCTAAATATTCTAACAATTGGAAACAAAATATATAACGCATTTTTGTAAAGAAAAAAACCTTTTACATTTATTTGTTGTTAATATTACTGTTATGTCTGAAATATTGTACAGAAAAATCAAATTCGTAAATTTATGAAATTATTAGAAATATCGTATATTCCCGTGATAACGTGTAATTACAAAGGGGTCGATTCGAATGCGCTTCCTCTAATTTTGAATAGTTCTTTTGTAATGCTCCCATGTTGTGAAAGATTAAGTAATGCAGGCTTTGATGGTTACAGGAACAAGATATTTTAATGTTCATGAAGTTCCACAACACAAGGAGACACACACACAAACAAAATAACATAAGACATAAAAGGAGGGAAAGGCTTTCCCTGACTCCACGTATATCCATGGCTCGGGGACCCATCCGGCGGAAAAGATCTCAGGAAAAACGTTCTCTTTTCCCCCAAGAACAAGTAGCGCCACCTGGCTGTCGTTATTTAACAAGGGAAGGCAGAGTTTAAATGTAACTGTTACATTCTCCCCCTACACCGCCGAAGACCGTCTCGGCGAGGTGGTGTACTATCAGACAATATGGCATTCTCTCCAGCAGTTCCTCTAGGAATCAATGGTTGTTTGCGAGGCCTTCCTCTTCTCCTGAGAGGTACTACAGGAGACTGGGTTTGTGTGACATTCAGAAAAGGTGTTAAAGCTGATGCATGATAGACACCTAAAGGTTCGTCAGGTTTGTCACAACTAGCTACTACAAATGTGGTGGGGGATCTCTGGGATAGCACAATGTAAGGCCCGTCTCTCCTGGGCATCAGTTTGGCACTCCTGTTTTGACTCGCTTTGCTTAATGGGTGCAGTTGTACCCATACTAGATCATTAACTTTATAGTCAGGACTTGGTCTACGTGATTTGTCAGCAGATGTTTTTTGACGATCTTGACTCTTCTCAATATTTTCTTTAATTTGTGACATATATCCTTCAAAGCGTTTTAAATAGGGTGTAAATTCAGGTACAAAATTATCGTTATGGATGACAGATCGTAGATCAGTATTTACTTGGTCTAAAGTTCGTAATTCTCTGGCGAAGGTTAGGTATGCTGCCGTGTGATCTGTGGACTCGTATTTTGCAGTATTCAATGCGAACCTAATAGCTGGTAGCTTTTCAATCCATAATGTATGGTTGTTACCTACCATCATTGCCAAGCGAGGTTTCAAGTCCCTATTTTTTCTTTCTACTGGATTTGCCTGTGGGTGATATACGGGAATGAGACTTTGATTGATATCCAAGACATAACATAACTGCTGCATTACCGCACTTACAAATTGAGTCCCATTGTCACATATTAGTCGACGGGGCACGCCGTACCTTAGGAAGACTTCATTTAGAAGTGTTACAGCACATTCTTTAGCAGTAGCTTGCTTTAATGGAAATAACTCTACCCATTTTGTGGTGTAATCTTCCACGATGAATATCCACTTCATACCTTCTCTCCTTTCTGGTAAAGGATCAAAAAGATCAATAGCTATGCTCACGAATCGTTGAGCTGTAACAGGGGTCTGCAGAAGACCAGCAGGTTTCTGGTTTTATATCTAATGCACTCTGAACAGCTCTTCACATAATCGGCAATAAATTTCCTCATACCAGTCCAATAATATTTTGAAGAAATTCTAGAAAAGGTACCATCAGCTCCGTAATTTCCAGTGGTGGGAGCATCGTGGTGCAATTTTAATATCTTCTCTCTCTCGTGAGTAGGGACAACTAGTTGAGCTTCAACATGAGGTGAGTACCGATATAGTACTCCCTGATTCATCACGTACCCTCTCCCAGTCCAATTGGCAAAGTCAACTCCCTTGTTGGAGTTTTTAAAGCAATCAATTATGTTTTCTAACTCAGGATCCTTCAATTGATCTGTTCTTAGTTCATTAGTTGTTCTTGTCGGGAAATCAATAATTATAGTTTTTAATTCACAAATTTCTTCGTCCTTAGACGCTGGCCTCGAAAGCATATCTGCAATAACATTGCATCTTCCGGGAAAATAATCAATCTTCAGATTGTAAGATTGTATTCGAAGTGCCCAACGGGCTAATCTTCCGGTTGGAGATGTTAAGCTCATCAGCCACTTTAATGGTTGGTGGTCGGATGCCACTGTAATTTCTGCACCTTCAATATACCCTCTAAATTTGTTAACTGCCCAGACTACAGCGAAGGCTTCTCGTTCTGTTGTCGAGTAATTCTTCTCAGCAGAGCTTAAGAGTCTACTGGCATATTCTATTGGCTGTTCATCGGCGGGACTTTCTCCTTGTAGCAGAACTGCACCTAGGGCGTAACTACTTGCATCCGTCCGGATGATAAAAGACTTTTTAGGATCAACTTGCTTAAGTATTGGCGGGGTTATTAAACATTGCTTGAGGGTCTGGAAAGCTTATTGCTCAATTTCCCTCCATTTCCAAGCAGTACTTTTCTTTGTCAAGTTGCTAAGGGGTCTAGCAATATCTGAAAAATTCGGGATGAATTTTCTATACCATGAGCAGGTCGGTAAAAATGACTGTAGCTGCTTTAGATTTCTCGGAGAAGGAATGTTTTGTATCGCTGCAGTTTTATCTTGATCCACCTGTTAAGAATCCCCTAACGAATTCTCTTTGTAACCGCCAGAGGGCGTCTGAACACTATGTAAGTAGATACTTTTGTTTTTGTTTACAATCACTCTGTACTCTGTACTTGTACGCTGAACGCAGCTCTCCCAACTTGAAGGTGCCAGGCCTAATAACACTGGATAAATAAATTGTTAAGTTTATTGGTAACGATGGCTCTTCTTTGATGACTGAATTTAATTGCCTGAACACAAATAATAATTTTTTTTTATGGAAAAGAACCCAAAAGAACCTTTAGATTGAAACTTTTCATTGAACTGTGGATAAAACGAATTCTTTGAGTGAACGTGAATTTCTGAATTGTGACCGACTTCTTCTAGCAAGTGCAAGGTAAGCAAAGCTTACATTTTTTTTTTAAATTGTAAAAAAGTGTTGGTATACTTTGAAAAGTTTCAAAATGTCTACTGATGCATTAGAAAAAATTAAATTTAAACGTAGTGTGTTACGTAAGTTAACAACGACTTTAGTTAATAAAGTTGAAATTAAATTAAATTCGGGTGAAGAAAATGATGAATCAGAATTGCATGAGGATTATGAAATAATTTTAGATAGAGCTAAAAATTTAAAAATACTTGATCAGGATATTGAAAATTTAATTTCTGTAGATTCTATGGAAAAAGAAATAACAGCGAGCGAGGAGTATCAGGAAAAATGTTTAAGGATATGTAAACGAATTTCGCGCTATCTTGAAAAAAGACCTGAAAGTTTGGGGGAATCAAATAATTCTCTAATTCAAAATGAAAATTTTTCAGCTAGTTATTCAATGAGAAATCAAAATTCAGTTAAGTTGCCTAAACTTACTATCGAAAAATTCGCTGGTGATCCAAAAAACTGGCAAGATTTTTGGAACAGTTTTGAAAGCTCTATTCATAAAAATGACTCCCTTTCACAAGGGGAAAAATTTGTATACTTAAAATCTCTTTTAATAGGAAAGGCAGCCAATGTAGTTTCTGGTTTTGAACTCAATAGTGATAATTATACGAATTGTGTTAAAAGTTTAAAAGAGCGATTTGGTAAAAGAGGTTTAATAATTAATTCTTTCATGAATAAAATTTTGAATTTAGAAAGAGTAAAATATTCCTCAAATGTCCGTGGTTTGAGAAAATTATATGATGAACTTGATGTTTCTGTAAGAAATCTTGATTCGATGAATGTTACTTCGGGCTCTTATGGTCATTTATTAATACCAATACTTCTAAAACTTATCCCTAATGATCTCGTTTTAGAATTTCACAGACAGAAAAAAGATGACTGTGAAATTGATGTTTCTGATCTCATAAAATTTTTAAGAAAGGAAATAGAGTGTTGTGAAACTTCTCTTTTAATTACAAATGAAAAATGTAACCTAATGTCACGTTATACTCATCAAAAATTTGAGAGTAAAATATTTGTTAGAAATACACCCTCTGCCGCAGCTCTAAATGTTATGCAATGTACATGTATTTTTTGTAATGAATCACATGACTCGCAAAATTGTAAAATGTCTCCACACAAAAAAATCAAAATTCTGAAAAACTCTAATCGTTGCTTTAAATGTTTTAAGTCTTTTCACGTAAGTAAAAAATGCCGTACAAATAAATTTCCATGTTTCAAATGCAAAAGCCAAAATCACCATAGCTCAATTTTCTTAGGAAATAAAGATTCCAATTATCCAAAGAATAACGAAACTAGCAACACTGAAATAAGTACAAACCAAATTGATTCAAATTGTAACTCAAAAAAAGATGAAACATGCAATTCTTCAGTTATTAGTCATTCTCTTTTAGAGCAAAAAAACAACTATTTTAAAAATGTTTATCTGCAAACATGTACAGGTGAGATTAAATCAGCATTTAACTCTCAAAATGTAAGAATACTTCTCTTGATTGCGGTAGTTCAAAAACTTTTGTAAGCGAAAATATTGCTAACACTTTAAAATTAAAACCAATTCGCCATGATGCTCTAACTATTTATTCTTTCGGTATGGAAAAGGCGGCGGAGCAAATCTATCCTGTAGTGGAATTCCAATTAAGAAAGAAATCCACTTGTTTTTGTAAGAGGGTCGAAGCCCTTGTGATATCACGGATATCGGGTGCGCTGGTACGCGGTGTTGACAAACATGTTGTACAATTTATGTCCGAACGGAAATTGCAGCTGGCTGACTCTTGTAGGGATGACGATACATCAAGCATTGATGTTTTGTTAGGGTCTCTGACTTGTTTTGGGAGTGTATTCTTCCCGAAAAAGTCTCCATCGAAAAGGGGCTTTTTGCCATAAACAGTGTTTTCGGATGGGTGTTTGCAGGTGCTAATTTATTGCGTCACGGGGAGCAAAACTGTTCCCAGAATATAGCGGTGATGATAAATGTAGCTGTAATGAACGACTTAAAATTGTTTTGGGAACTAGATTCTATTGGTATAAACAATGAATGTGAAAATCTCTCGTTTTCGGATAAAAAATTTATTGATAATTTTGAAAATAATTTGACCTATAGGGGTAATAGATACAAAACTAAATTACCTTGGAAGTCAAATCCTGAAGAATTAGATTGCAATTTTGAAACCGCTAAAAGGCGATTTGATAACTTAAAAATTAAATTAAATAAAAATAAAGATATTTGTGAGGAATATAAAAGAATAATTGATGAACAATTGAAAAATGGTATTGTAGAAGAATGCAGTGATAATTCTTTATTTTCGGGTTATTTTATGCCCCATCAGGCTGTAATTAGACCTGAAAAGGAAACCTCTCGCGTTAGAATTGTATTTGATGCTTCCTCGAAAGGAAAAAATTCAAGATCTCTAAATGATTTATTATTTAGTGGACCTAATCTAATACCAGATTTATTGCATATAATACTTAAATTTCGAAAATACGAAATCGCGTTTTCTGGTGATATTGAGAAGGCGTTTTTAAATATTAGTATTGCGCAGGAAGATCGTAAATATTTAAAATTTCTTTGGTTTGATTTAAAAGGTAGCGAGGATTTTAAAGTAATGAATATGCAACGTTTGCCTTTTGGAGTTACTAGCAGTCCATTTATTTTAACAGCGACTATTAAAAATCATCTTAAAAAATATATAAATGTAAATCCTGAATGTGTTAACATGTTAAACTCATCCCTTTATGTTGATGATCTGTTCTACGGGACAGATACTGTTAAGAATGCTTATAGAATAACATCTGATGCAGTAGATATTTTGAAACACGCGAGCATAAATTTATGTAAATTTAATTCCAATTCTCAAGAATTAAAAGATTTGTGGTTATCTAATAATATAGCAGTTAGTAGTTCCCTTGCACCTGCTAAGATATTAGGTCTAAATTGGAATACTGATGAAGATTCTATAGGAATCGAAACATCTGCTTTAGAACAATGTATAAAGCATATCAAAAACATTACAAAACGTTCTGTTTTGCAACTTGTGGCTAAAATGTATGATCCCACTGGTTTTATATCACCATTTATCATGAACTTTAAAATTTTATTGCAGGGGATATGGGTTAAAGGATTCGACTGGGATGAAATAATCTCTCCTGAATTAAAAATGGAATTTGAAAATTTGGTTTCCCAAATCAGTTATTTAAAAGATATTTTTGTTCCTAGAAAATACTTTGAAAATTGTAATTTTTATAAAGACATTTCTTTACATATTTTTTGTGACGCGAGTGAAAGTGTATATGGTGTGGTTGCCTATTTTAGGTATTGTGACAAAAATAGTGATATCAAAACAAGCTTTATAGTTTCCAATACCAGAGTGGCTCCACTCAAAAAACTATCTTTACCTCGTTTAGAGTTAATGGGAGCAATAGTTGCAGCTAGACTTTACAAATATTTGTCTGCAATTCATCTTTGCTCAAATTCTAGTATTGTTGTATATTGGATTCCTCAAGGAAGACAGCTGATACGTAAAATTAACAGATGTTTAGCATGTAAAGAAACTCTTGTGAAATTAGAAGGTATTACTTGGAAGTGGTATTGTTGAGCTAGCCCTATGGTGGGGAGGCTTTTACGAACGTTTAATGAGATCGATCAAAGAACCTTTACGAAAAATAATCGGTAGGGCTAATCTAACATTTGAAGAAACAATGACCATTCTTGCTGAAATTGAAAATGTTTTAAATCATCGACCTCTGACTTACGTTTCCGATGATGTATCTGATCCTGAACCTCTTACTCCGGCGAACTTTCTTTTAGTTGGACACAAGAATGATTATTCCTTCAACTTTTCCGAGTTGTTAAATAATTCTATAACTAGAGAAAGCTTGTTGAAACATAAATATTATTAAACCAAGCTATTGAGTCAATTTTGGAAGAAGTGGAAAGACAACTATTTACTAAATATTAGAAGTTTCCATCAATATCCTAAACCAAGCGTTGAAAGAAATTTGAGAGTTGGTGATGTTGTAATTCTTGAAGGAAACACCAAATCCAAATTTTTGTGGGATTTAGGTTGCATAGCTAAAGTTATGCAAGGACGTGATGGACTTGTTCGATCCTGTGTTGTAAAGACTAAAAAAGGGGAATTTAAGCGACCTGTGCAATTGATCTACCCCCTTGAACTCAGTGAAACATGAACTGAAAACTCTATGAACTATTTTATTTGAACTCTAATATATTATTAACAGTCAAATAGGCTGTAATTTGAACTTTAATGCTTAAAATCTTATTTATTTTTGAATTGCATTATTTGATTATCTTGAATATTCATATTGTATTTTAAGTACTTGTTTAATTCATATTATATTATTTTTCTAATTGTTTATGTATAAATTTGTATTTTTAGTAGTGTGATAATTTTAGAAAATTATCAGGTGGGGAGTGTTAAGAATCCCCTAACGAATTCTCTTTGTAACCGCCAGAGGGCGTCTGAACACTATGTAAGTAGATACTTTTGTTTTTGTTTACAATCACTCTGTACTCTGAACTTGTACGCTGAACGCAGATCTCCCAACTTGAAGGTGCCAGGCCTAATAACACTGGATAAATAAATTGTTAAGTTTATTGTTAACGATGGCTCTTCTTTGATGACTGAATTTAATTGCCTGAACCCAAATAATAATTTTTTTTACCACCTCTATTCCCTTATCCATAATCCAAGGTATTTTACACGAGAGCAAACAAACTTACATTTTTCTCTGTTAGCACATAATTTAAATTTTTTAAGTCTGTCGAAGACCCTTCTTAAGTCCTCAATGTGTTGTTCAAACGTTTCAGACAACGCAACGATATCGTCTAAATACACCAGAATATTTACATTTGGCAATCCATTACGAAATTGGTCCATAAGACGCTGAAAGGTCGCTGGGGCATTGCGAAGTCCAAATGGCATTCTTTTGTACCTAAATGTACCAAAAGAGCAAACGAATGCAGTCTTGTCCTGGTCCGCTGGATTAACCTCTACTTGATGATAACCGGATTTTAAGTCAAGGGTAGACATAAAAGCAGAAGATTTTGCATCATGTAAAAGAACATCTATAAGGGGTAGGGGATATTTGTCAGGTATAGTAATCGCATTTAATTTACGATAATCTATGCACAACCTAACAGATCCATTAGACTTGGGCACTAAAACCACTGGAGCTGCGTATGGGGACTCGCATTCTTCTATAATATTATTAGCCAAAAGTTTATCAATTTCTTTCCTTAAGAGTTCTTTTCTGTTTGGAGATAATCTATAAGGTGCAGTTGAAACTGGTGGGTTGTCACCTGTGTTTATAAAGTGTTTCACGAATGGAGTTGGTTCTCCCCCGGGATTGAAAACATCTTTACTTTCATTAAGTAGCACCATCAAATAATTTCTTTCTTCTACATTCAGGGCCTGTCCTTCTTCTTCTCGCAAATGGAGATAATCAATCTCAATTTCATCAACAGGTTTGATTTGTAATGGAACATCACTAAGAATTGAATTTGCGGGACAGGAACTACTATTTATTTTGGCAGTGTTGTCGTCTACAGGCAAAGGAACATCTTTTGAGAAAGGTATCTTGAAGCTTGGTTTGTTACCAAAATACCAAAAATTATTGCGCATGTCCATTACGATTCCTGATGTCCTTAAAAAGTCAACACCTAGAAGGGTGCGGTTACCCTTTGCATTTGGCAAAAAAATTAAATCGGTTTGGAAAGTTCGTCCACCTATGGTGATTGGCACTTTAGCTTTTTGAACAAGGGATGTGGATTGCTGACCATCAGCTAAACACATAGAAAGGTGAAACTCTGTGAATTTTTGTCCACGATTCTTTAAAAAGTTAAACATTAATTCTCCCCCAACTGACTAGCTGGCTCCTGTATCAGCACATACTGTGCCTGTAGCTTCATAAACTTGAATGTCAAGTAGAGCTACTGGAGTGGTAAGAAAAGTGCACATCTGTATGGCATTGACAGAGGCAGTCTCTTTTTTTTGTAAGCATTTTGGACATTTTGATTTAATAAATCCAGGGTTGCCACAACCATAACAAGAAATAGGTGGGTGACAACCAGTGTTAATATTTCGTGCTGGCATGTAGCTAGAGTTAACAGAAGTACTGTTGTGGTTACCGGAAACATTCTTTTCAACCCCTTTGAATAAATTAGACTTTCTAAACTCCGGATTGCCTGTGTTTCTAGGAAACCGAGGTTTATTTCGCTCTGGTGGTTTGGGGAGTTTTGTTAATTTTTGAGAAGGAAGTTTAACATTTTCATACGAGTCCAGCTTTTCAGCTAACACGACTGAATCATTAAGTTTTTCCCAACTGTCAAGGAAATGATTCTTATACTCCGGACTACATTTTTTTAAAATTTGATCTGCAATGATGAGATCTTTCAAAGAGTCAAAAGAGTTGACTTCTAATTCCTTTAGCCAACCTTCAAAGAAGGTTCTGAGCTCAAAAAAGAAATCTTTCCACGTGGAACGAGATCCTGTTTCTGATGTCTACTGAAGAGAACTCTGAAACGGTCAGCTGTCAGTTTGAACCTTTGCAATAAAATATTGCGAATGTGGGCATAATTTTTAAACATCTCTTCTGGTTCTCTTGCAATTAATCTACCAATATCACTTGGAAGGACTCCAATTAAGTGTGATACCCAAAAATCCGCAGGTACATTTAAAAGCTTCATTTGTCTTTCAAACACTGTTAAGAACAATGACATGTCATCTTTATCAGGAATAAATGTGGGTAATACTGTTTTCAGGTCGAGCCTCATGGGGCTAGAATCCATTTGAGAGGCATTACCTAAAGACGGTAGAGGATTTTTTGCTTATAATTTAAGCTTTTCAAGCTCAAATGCTCTCTGTTCAGCTAGACACTTGTCTTCCCGTTCTATTTTCTTTATGGCTTCATCTTCAAGCGCTTTACGTTCATCAACAATGTTATCCAGCATTTCTTTCACAAACTGCTCATTATCCTTAAAGAATGAGCATGAAGTGATTTTCTCACGCAAATCGATGATTTTATCATCTGAAGTTACATCAACTCGTAGCTCAATTCCTAAATTATAAAGGTAAGCCATATTTATCTCTTAAATAAAACTAAATTCAGGTTTTTTTTATGTATACTGGAAGTTGTAAATTAAGTTAGTTATCCCAATAAGCAATTATTACATATTAGCTACTCATTAACAATTGCCTTCCCTGTAGGGAAAAAACATAAATAAGAGAAACATTTCATAACATATAAAAAGATCCCGTGAAAATCTAAATAAATTTCCACAAACTCAGCTGTGTATCAAAATATAAAGTTAATTATGAGACACAATAGCACATTGAAAAAGCTGTCACTACATGTTATCCTATGCTAAAAGTATATACTTATTACATGAAAAACATTTAAAGGCTAAATATACCACACTGTGAATCTTAATTAGGAATATGAAATTCTCAAAGTACCCAATATATATACACTTTAAATAATGACAATTGTAAATAATTAATTGATTGTGGAAATCCTTAATGATCATTCATTTATCCAAAATATACCATAATACCTTCAAACACTTAAAATATGCTTATTATTCTATCAGCAAAAAAAAAAAAAATAATAATAATAATAAAAATAAAAAAATCAATAGAACTCAGTCATAATGAGCATTTTGCAAACAACCTTGAACTGTCTACTCCCTATTTTATTTATTTGCTTATTCAGCATATCACATTTTCTGGATGAATCATAGTTTAAAACTAACACAAGCACAGAAAAAGGAAGTGGATACTCATATACTTCTTTTCTTTTTAATATTTGAACTTTTTTTTTAAAATTATTTGACTTACAATAATTATAACCAAGAATTTCATCGTTTACTCAATATAGCAATTGTTTGTAGCAAATTATTATATAGCAATTATTTTAAAACACACATATATTTATGAATATTGTTAAACAAGTTGCTTCTGTTTGAAAGCAGAAATGATCTTTCACAATTTAAATTTCAAGGTATTTTAAACAGCAGATTGAAATAAGACTAAACAAGAATATTAAATTATTTGAAACAAAATATATATATTAATATTTTAAGAAACATACACAATCACATTCTTCAATATTATTTACAAAAGATTTGTTGCATCTACTCACAGATTTAATATTTTTCGTTTTCTTCAACCACACAATCTCTGAAAGAGATTTTTTTTTAAAGAACAGATTATATATATATATATATATATATATATATATGTTGCAAGCACCATTCGCGCAATTTAAATGACATAAGATGAATTCGCATAAGATATTTTCACTTTTTATTCAACACACTTTCGATGATTTTTTCCTCTTGGCACACACATAACACTTTCACTTTTTATTCAACACACTTTCAATGATTTTTTCCTCTTGGCACACACATAACACTTTCACTTTTTGTTCAACACACTTTCGATGATTTTTTCCTCTTGGCACACACATAACACTTTCCCTTTTTCCAATAAAATCGTGAAAGGCCGGTAAAAGAAAATACGTTGGGCAGCCATTGTAATGCTCCCATGTTGTGAAAGATTAAGTAATGCGCTTTGATGGTTACAAGAACAAGATATTTTAATGTTCATGAAGTTCCACAACACAAGGAGACACACACACAAACAAAATAACATAAGACATAAAAGGAGGGAAAGGCTTTCCCTGACTCCACGTGTATCCATGGCTCGGGGACCATCCGGGGGAAAAAGATCTCAGGAAAAACGTTCTCTTTTCCCCCAAGAACAAGTAGCGCCACCTGGCTGTCGTTATTTAACAAGGGAAGGCAGAGTTTAAATGTAATTGTTACACTTTTTATTTTTATTTTTACTTAAAGGAAAACGTTTTCCCTTAGCCATGCACAAGATATTTTAATATTTTTACTTTTCTGATATTTTGAATGGAACTTTTAAACTAAAAGAAAGAGAAAAGTTACGTTAAATCTTCAGTTGGTGTCAGAGAGAGAGAATCCGAGTTTCCGAATAATTCTTAAATTTCACATTCCCTCAGTAGGATATCTTAACGTATATGATTGTCATGAAGGAAGTTTTTCCTCCATGCCACAAAATATTAGTTGACAATTGCGTGTTGCCTTTTTTGATTGCGGTATCTCCCTTAAGACGACATAATACCATCTAAATTTTTTTCTTATTTTTAATGAGTTTAAATTGTATTTTATATCAGTTAAAATTGTGTAAAAATTTCACCTAAAATTTTTTTTAATTTCTTTCAAAATGTTTTTAAAATTCAAATTTTTAAAAATTTTAAGAGCAGTTTTTAAATTTCTAATGTTTTTTTTTATATACGCATATTGCCTTACGATTTTTTTTCAAGTACCTCATAATATGCCACATAAAACTGTTTAGGTTACCTTCTGTTGCTCATGTTTAATTATTTTTTAGTTATTGTTTAATATGCAAAAATACTTAAAAATGCATTATTTTTATTTTTTTTTAAATTACTTAACATCTTAGAGTTAACTCCACACACAACTTTACAAAACTTACATTTTCGAATAATTGCTTAAAAATTCATATCCTTTTTTGATTTTTAAAAACGCCTTAGGGTTTTTGAAAAATATCATGTGAACAAAACCTTAACATAGAGAAATATCAATTTATAAAGTTTCCATTGCCTGAATGGCATAATATCAAATTCATCTAACAGTGTGAAACTTTTATGAAATATTAATTAACTTGTTTTCAAGTGTTTATACGATAAAAAGAAATTTAGAATAAAATGATAAACATATGTATTATGAGCATAAAACAAGACAAACGAAAAATCACACAAATTCCTCTAAACAATTATTAGCAAAAACAAATACACACTTCTAAGAGCTAATTTTTCTTTCACAGATTTGCAACTAACACAATTTATAGAACATGCTTTAAAATTATTATACTTTTATATTCATTATTTTAGAAACCGGAGCATGTGTGTTAAAAATTGTACGCGAATGAAAACAAAATGCAACGATCTCTCCAAAATTTAAAACTTCCATTACCATAAATAACAATATACATGTAAAACATTTCAAAATTGAAGAATTGTATATACATGCATTTGCTTAAAAAAATACCTTAAAACATTTCAATAACACACAGTTGCATGAAAATTTTACATATGGAATATATATTTGTGTAAATATTTTCATATCTGAAAGAAGTATGTTAAACTAAGAAAATTCTACCGATAACTTAAAATGTTGGAGTTTTTTTCAAATCAAATGTCCCATATTCAATCAGATTTACTAAACTTAGAGTTATTACCTGTGTTTTGGGAATATTTTTTGAAGTTTCAACTTCGTTCAAAATGCTATTGAAAAACCACACTCACAATTTTTATATCTTGACAAAATACATCCATAAGCAACACACAAGCTAGAATTTTTGCAAGAATTATACAGATGGTTCTTGAAAAGATTTGTCAATTACATATGAAGGGGATTTTGATTTGCCGCTATATTTTTCTTTGAGCCTGTAGGCATTATTGTATAATTTGTTCAAATTTTGACATTTCCTTTGATGTTATTATGTTTGTTCAAGTGTTTTGACACATTCTTTGAATTTGTTCTTGCTTGAACATGTGGGCACCACCTGTTAGAAACTTTAACTTTTCCAGTAACAATTTTTCTTTTAAACCTAACCATTATGTACTTACAAGTTTTAAAAGAGCTAAATGTAACTTTTAAATGAAAAAAAAAATACATTAGGAAGCAAAATTTCTAACCATAAATCATATTTTGTAGTGTTTTTTGCAGACCAGAACACAAAAACGACACTTTAAGGAATGAAATTGTTCATAACACGCAATAGATAACTCGAAAGCAATCGAAACAAAGTGATTTATTTCAAGTTAGTTTAACTTTTCATTTGCACGTATGACAGAAAAAGAATTAGTTCCTTATTTATCAGGCACTGTTCTAGCAAAATATTTGAAAAGTGAGCATGACAGCTTTGTTAAATCCCCTGCCATGCATCAAAAATTGTCAAACACTTTATAATAAATACAGGTACAGCTCTTAAATGTCGCAAGCACATTTAGAAGGATTGGAAGTATTGTGTGAGTCAGTAAAAAAAATTTGATTTTTTAGGTACTATATCGCTTTATATATATATAAAAGTGTTTTTCATTCACTCTCATATTTGTTTCT
The DNA here is from genome assembly GCA_019973975.1 of Trichonephila clavata. NCBI lineage: Eukaryota > Metazoa > Arthropoda > Arachnida > Araneae > Nephilidae > Trichonephila > Trichonephila clavata. Next base: position 246,529 of record BMAO01008498.1, on the reverse strand, counting down.
CATTTGCAAAAAAATGACAAAAAGCTATGCTGTTATTAAAAGTTTTAGCAAACGTGATCACATCTGTAGTTTGAAATAAGCCATATATGAATTTCTTTCTTCCTTCATTTTCCAATCAGCATCAACATATGAAAGTAAGACTAGTACAGATAGTGTACAAGATAAAAAAATAAATTGAAAAAAAGTATTAAAGCTTCCGATGTTGTTTTACCATTTTACCCGTTAGTAACCTTCTCGTCTTCATGACGATATGTTTGAAAATTACAGGAATATATATATATACATATATATATAAGGTAAACCAAAAGTCTTACCCACATTATAAATATTTTTGGCGCTCAAACTATAATAGGTAGACAAATGTTTGTTTAGATATATTGTAAGTATTATTATGAATTTTTTATAAGACCATCTATATCAGTAAATTTCAATGTGAACCCCTTTGCTAGATAGGAGAATGTCTAAGTGGTATTGCAGTTCCCGCCAAGTGTTTTCAACAGTTACTTCACTCACACTCGGCCTATCACTTCTAGGAAAATCCTTAACATTGCTTATTTCTCGAAACATTTCAGACCGTCACATTCTTGATTTTGTAATAGGAAGTTTGCATCCATAATACTGTTACGAATTTTGTATAAAATAGCGTAAATAATCTGTATTTGGATGCGTAATGCATTTATATTACTCTGCGCTATATTTATTTCATGTTAAAATTGTAATATTCACAAGCAACGCCGTCCCTTACGTTATAATGGCGATTCAATGGGAATGTGGCGAAATATTGGCGATACAGCCAAGTTGGCATCATTTTTGGCGACCAACTTGGTGACTTTGGGGATCATGTTGGCGACCATTTTTGGCGCGTTTGGGACCCTCTGGATTCTTCTAGAAATTTGTGGAGAAATCCACTAATTTCACGATCTATGACGCGAGCGCATCTTTCTCTAAGTTTCGGCCCAACTATAAATAGAGCGATTCACGCCGCAACAGTCAGTCTGGTTTGGACTAGCGATTAGTAAATATGCCTTGATCGTTTTTAGCTCAGCTGTGCTTGTGGATAATCTTATACATACGTGTGTTTTTTTAGATACTGATAATTGCGTAAGTGCTGTTGCAGATGTGAAATCCTTCTGATATTTATTATGAGAATTTTGCTGTTGAATCCTGCATTTTTAAGGATTGATTTACGCCAATAAATTATCATCGCTCTTAAAGAACTGTCTTGTTGTCTACGACTGATTTTGCATGAAATCCTCGAACCCCGATCTACGTAACAATACTGTGAAAATATACACTGAACATTAATAGGCATTTTCGTACCTTGAAACTAAAGCACATATTGTGTTTTCTCTTAAATCGACGCTTATTTGGATGAAATATGTCTTTCTTACAAATGTTCCTTACGAGTCACCCTTGAAGAAGCATCCGTGGCATTGATACAAAAATAAAAATAAAAAATTAAAACTGACCTATCTAATTATACCAGCGTTATAATATTAAGCAGTTATTTTGTAAAGAATTTTTATAATCAAGGCAAAACTTTTGGTTCATTCTATATTTTTGCCCAATTTGGTTTACATACAGGTTTTGCATTTGTGGTAAATTTTTGAAGAAAGAACGCACTCTCGGTTTATTCTCAGATCGGCTTGTATTCGGAATTATAAATTTTCTAACTTGTAAGGACTTTGTATCTTCATATTTTAATAATTATTTTTAAACAATAAATTAAAAGTAAAAAAACTTTTTTTAAAAACAAGCTTTTATTTAAACGCGCTAAAAAGAATAAAATAAATTTTTCTTTAAAATTTGTTTACTATCAACTTATAACGTCATTACACAATTTATATGATATAAAAGCTTGTCGCGAGATTAAAGCACTCTTATTTACTTAGTTTGAAAATTTTAAGAAATTGAAATCAATCAGATCAAGTGATTTAATTTACTTGTTTATCTGCAGAGGTAAATCTCGCGACAAGCTTGTATATCATATAAATTGTGTAATGACGTTATAAGTTAATAGTAAACAAATTTTAAAGAAAAATTTATTTTATTATTTTTAGCGCGTTTAAATAAAAGCTTGTTTTTAAAAAAGTTTTTTTACTTTAAATTTATTTTTTACTTTTTAGTTATCACTGGACAGGTTTCTTAGTCTGTTCATCTTATTCAACGCATCATTGTTGCTAGGTGTTAGCCGGTTATTTTCGAACAGTCGAGCTAAATGAATTCTCGCAAAAAGGGTACTAGATGAAAAACACAATTTTTTCTTAAATCCGTAAATTTTAAGCAATTCTTTCAATTTTCGTACAGATCTTGGGTAATATTATCCTACACACGAAAAAAAGTTTTATGAGATTTTCTTCATAAATGACGAAGTTATTAAATATTAAAATGTTGAGTACTTTTTGAAAAATCGTAAGAAAAAATTTTCGACATTTTATTTTTTAAATGACTGATTCTAAAAGAGCAAATCATGAGCTGTTTTAGTACGGAATGTCGATTCATTTAAACAAAAAAAAATTCATGCGCGTCGATTTAGACATTATTTTCATAAAAACGCATCGATTTTGACTTATTTAAAAAAAATCGTAATAAATACAAATATTATTATTTTGTAAAAAACATTATACCGTATCGGGACGAAATAAATGATCTTTCCGATTCTATAATTATTTTTTGTCTGAGCTTCATAGATTAACCTCTTAAGCGGTCAATTTTTTTGACCAAAATTTTCCCAAAAAAAGCCCATTTTTTAACTGCATGTAACTAAGCATAATAATTAACAGAACGCGCGAAAATGGAAGATTTTTATTTTAATCTCCGGTTTAAAATTTTACTCACCTTTTTTTTATTTTATAATTTTTGAACACAAAAACCCTTAAATGTTTGCTTTTAATAAGTACATTCTGCGTATTATGAAGAATATTTCACATATATCTTAAAATATATTTTCTTCCACTTACCAAAAAATTTCATGTTCATACCTCTTTTTCATACGATTGATAGGATTTCATGTGTGTGGGTGCATATTTATATGCACACACAATATGAAGAATAGTGTAACACTAAGTCTTATATTCCAATGGGGATAGAGATAATATCGACTTCTTTGGATTATCTATCCATTTTCCTTTTTCTTAGGCAATACATTGTACATTTCCTTGTAAATCCCTGTTCTTTATCCAATATTTTCAAGAATATATATTCTTGCCTTCAGTGAAAAATTCTCACCTTCAACACTACCAAAATTCTGACTGAAGAGTAGTTCAGTACCATGGACAAACTCTCTCTGCATCTCCTAAAGACACACTATACTAATAACCTTATTACAGGAATAAAAATGTCTGTGCAAATAAAATATAGAAAGAAAAAATTTCGGTGCCTGTACAGCGCACGGGCAAACCGGTTGTGGCTAACTTTCAGGAGCCCGTAAGGTGTACGGGTAAACCAGTTAAGGGGTTAAAGTTAGAATTTCTATAATACTCCATCTCAGTTTAACTTGGCAGCGTTGAGAAAGGTATACAATGTACCAATCTACTTGAAAAATAGCTCTACTTTTTTTGTTTTGAATTTAAATCCAAGAAAATAGATAGAAATTTGTAAAAAAAATTGCATATGTTGTAGAAATTAGATTATTTTTACGTTGTAGAAATGTAACTATTTTTTAGACAAAGTTTATTAATACAGTCAATAGCGCAACGTTATGAAATTCCAGTTTGGCTGAAAACCGATTTTCGACGCCAACTTTTGTCATTGTTGTAACAATAAAATTATTACAACAATGCAGATATATCCAAGTTGGCGCCCAAAACTAGTTTAACGTTTTTAATTAATATCTTTTTAATTAATTGCAATATCGGAATATAAATGGTCAAAACATGCATTGTCATCCAAACTAAACATGTATATAAAATTTCAGCTCAATGGGAGGAAGATATCAGCTTCAAAATTGAGTTGCAAGATTCCACCCGAACAAATTACATACATATATACATTGTAAGTTAAATAAAAGCTTTTAAAAATGTCAAACTGGAAATGGTATTCCTGTTTTTAATTTACTTTTCAAAAACGGCGAAAATCGCTTCATTTGTTATGAAATTATAGTAAATAAAGGTAAAATTAGATTTCTGTGTTTATTAGCTTGAAAAACGTTGCTTTATGTATATTTATTTAGGACATCATGCGTAAATAGAAAAGCAACTATAAAACAGAGCCATAAAATGGAATGTTACTCCGTTTATTTAAAAAAAAATTATCAATTTAATTACGCCTAAATGGATGTGCTGTGAAAGAAGAGATTCTTTATTTCATCAATAAATATATGAAGTATTTCGTATTTAAAAGTAAAAAATACAAAACCTTTAAAAATATTAATGGGTTGTAAAATGATAAGCAGTTAGTTCTTATTAACTGTTATATGGAGAAATACAGTAACGCAGCGGTTCTTAAACTTTCGATCGTCTTGGCCCCTTTAAGTATTAGAGTGACATCGGAGCCCCCAATATTTTGAAAATTCCTCCCCAACTTAATATTTTTGATCAAAATACGTTATAGTAGACTTTCTTTTTAAATGGGAACAATTTAGGGCTCTAGACTAGTATGGCACATATTTCAATTTCTCCACGAGGCCTTTGAGAGTCTGTAAAAAAGGGAAATAACAGCGTTACACGAGAGACTCGGGGGACCACTGTTTAGGGACCGCTGCAATAACGTATGTCTAAAAATAGAAATTTTTATAATATTTATATTAAAACATTTTGTTTATATGGACTAGTTCTACCGTAAAGCTTACTATGGGGGCGCTACAGCCATTAGTACCCTTTTCTTCTTCCGGTTAATGCAAAATCGCCATTGCTTTGAGCTAAAAAATTAACAAGGTATTTTAGAAAAGATACTGAAATAAATACTATAAAATCCTGAATCTGAAATCTACGGATTATCTTCTATCTATATAGTGCAAAAAAAGTTTCAAAAACTTGCATTAAAAATTTGAAAAACTCAGTTGAATTTCAATGTTTTCAATGGTTCATTACACCGGAAGCAGGATTGGAAGTCATTCGGTTTCGGCTCAATGTTTTTGTTTACAAAGTAGAACTTATGTTTCAATAATTTTCTCCGTTTAAGAGAAAAAAATATATTTATATTGTATAGTAATTATTATACATTAAAAATGGCTAAGAATTGTACCGACTGTAGAAAATGGTTAACTAATATTTTTATATCATTATTTATTAAAAATTGTATTAAAGTACTTCAAAAATATGTTAATATCAAAATAATAAATTTTTTGCTAAACATCCCTGCTTTGATTTATCAAGAGCAAAATCATAAGATAGGACACCCTCACTTTCCAACAAGAAAATTTTTGTTTCAATTCTGCACCGAAGATATACAATAGAAATACATCTATTAAAAATATTTTCATATGAAGAAAATTTAACCGTCGATAATAAACAAATATCTGCTGACATTTCTGTTCCCGTCATAGAGGTTCGATTGAGAATTATCTCCTAAACCAGGGGTGACCCATCCATATGATCTCGCAGGCCACTTCGAAAAAAAAATAATAATCCTGTGGGCCACACATAAAAATATATATCTTTATATTATATTTGGACCCACATTATAAACATTTATTGGTGTGAAAGTTCAAAACAGATCGATATATTATTATTGTTTTCATTGTTTTTCTTGCATAATATAATAATAATAATAATTTAAGAATCAAATAATGTTTAATTTATTTAATTAGTGAGATGTTGTTTCTCAACTCTTACACTGCAAGTTTTTGCGAGTCGATCTCAATGCGTGTATTTGCGCATCGTATTGGATGTTGCAGGTTTTCGTCCTTTAAGTTTGAGCGCGATTTATGTTTGATAAGTTTCATTTTCGGAAAGAAAAAAAAAACCCAGATTCTCAGTAACAGGAGCAATGTGATAAATTAGAAACAGTTATGGGATTAGTTTGTTTAAAAAAACACTAAAAACAAAAATATTGTACATGTAGTCATATTTTGTAGTTATTATGAATCTTGCGGGCCGCAAAACTAAGGGTCCCTATGCAGACTTCGGGCCGCGGATTGGCCACACCTGTCCTAAACCTTCATTAGTATAACCAAAAAATTGCTAGGAGCTTTTGTTGCTTTCATAAATTAGGCCTTTTTCTTGCAATAAGGGGAATTGATCATATTCTAAATTTTCATTGCTATTGGTAAAAAATGTAGAAACATTTAGCATTACCTATAGAAGCTTTCTTCTCGTTGAAAGAAATGGAATTAATCATTATTTGGAATGAGAGAAATTAGTCTTGCTTAGATTTCAACGATTCGAATCATTTAAAAATTCAATCCTAATTTCCTTTGAATTTAGTCAAGTTTAAGAAACTTATGGTGTGGCGGGAAACAAAATTTTGAGACTTTTTGAGTGTTTGGTTTACAAGTTAGTGTTATAGTTTATTTCTTTAAAAAAATTACAGAAATAGGATTCGCCATAGTTTAACTTTTCTTAAAACCAAATTAAGAACACATATTCAAGCAAAAAAAATAATAATTCCAGTTTTTAGGTTTATTTAGGGAGCTATAACATATATATATTTTAAATATAACTATTTTTTTTCAAAAATTCAATAAAACACACAGTTCTCTAGGATATTTAGTCTTTCTTTTTAATTTATCCAGTATTACAATGTAGGAGAGGAATGAAACATATTTTATATATATAAAAAAGGAACTACTTTAAGTGAAAAGGATATGTATAAAAAGCATGCTGCTCTATTATTAGCTCGTATTTGTATCTGGATCTCAATTTTTAATATTTTGACTAGACAGACTTATATATTTGCTGATTTCGATTATTCGTATTGTTATCGTTTACCAATATGATATTTTCGTTCAGGAATTCGAAAAAGGGTCATAAAAACAAAAAGCAAAATAAATTTGATAAATATTGCATTCTATTAATCTTAAGTAATAATTATTGATCCACTAAAATGCAGAGTACATAATCAATTAAAAATTATTAAAAAAGAAAGTAGTAAAATATTGAAAAGAGCCCATTTACTTAAGCAATGCTCTAAAGCGGGAAATCTCTGTGATAATTATCAGTCATTTTTAGATAAAAGCAAAACGAGAAATATATCTCACCAATGCAACAGGAACCGACCAAACCAATTTTTTGCCTTTTTTCATCTGCGATAAATTGAAAGGAAGCGTTCAGTTGGAATTCATTGCAGTCCTTCGAGCTTCATAATTTAAAAAGTTAATAAAAATGGACACGAAGCTTTTATATTTGTTCCTCGTTTCTCTTGTTAAAGGAACACTGTTATTGACAATCAAATCGCTCCGAAGGCGCGAAAAAGTTGATTAGAATTTCGATTTCATGGCATAAAATTTCCAACCCTGACCTGTTTTAAGTTTCACTAAGAAACAAAAAAAAACATTTCAAAAATGAACAATAGACCACTATTATCCTAGTGATTGCCTGATTCATGTTGATATCCGAATGCATTGTCCTAGATTGATATGTCTTTCGACAATTTTGATTATGTGAGGAGCTTCTACAGCTTTCAAATTATACCTAAAATAGCATTTCAAAAAATATTTACGTCTCTCTCTATATCTTTCGATTCATACTTTAAAAAAGAAAATATTAACGAAATTTTGTAGAATGCGCGAATTTCCTTACTTTGTCAATGCAATATAATAAAAATACACCGAAGGAGTATTAAAAAAAACTTCACAAGTTTCATGATTTTTCAATTTTAAATGAAATAGACTGGTTTTCTAAAATTCTACATTCGAATTCTTAACCTTATTTCACGTTTAATATACGGGAGTATCTGGATTTGAAAGTTTAACTTCTAAAATACGATCCTCATTTGATTGAACAAATCCAGAGCTTAGCTCTTCATGCTCTATCAATCAGTTTTAATGAAGTTTATCCATTTGTAAAGAGATAGAGTATTGATGCTGCCACTCACAAAATTAAAATAATCACTATTATTGTTTTCCATCATACAATGCTCTACTGTTGTATTATTTTAGATACGTTGATTAATACTTTCTATAAGGATATGTAACAATTACAACTAAGTATAACTGTATTAACTGATATGTCAAACTGCATATTTCAACCATAACTTATTCCATTAATAGCCTCACACCACTTCGATAAAAATTACACAAACACTTGAAATTCGGAACATAAATCCAAAAAATTATATCAGAATTTCTTTTATATATAATTACCTGATTTCTTCTATATATAATTACCTGACACGGAGAAGAAATTTTTCTCAATTGCCTGGAGCTCAACGATTATTATTCTATGTAAAAGAATTGAACGAACAATTTTAAAAACACCAGCTATATATGTAGTTGTTTATCAATAAGTTGTCATTTCTCTTAGAATTACTTTTGACAAATTACCATGGCAACCATGAAGTTTCCTTTATAACAGTTTTTTGTCCGTTTACAATATATTTTACCCAAAATTTACTACGAATGATGTAACATTTAGTCAAGTTCGTCTCTGTTATCTTTATTCTGATGAAATAATCTGCAATGTGACAGTAAGATAAACATTTTGTGTACTTAAATGTCAATTGTAAGTGATATGCAATTAATGTGTCTTTTTTATTAAGGATGTTTTTCAAAATTTGAAAAATCCTAGTATCTACAGAATGTATTTGAGAAATATCTTTTTACTCAGCAGTAAATAAAAAAACCATCGAGAAATAATTTTTATTGAAAAAAAATACAAAGCTAAAGAGTAAAATTTCAAAATTATTCAAATTTTTACAATATTACGTGTTATTTTTTATATCTAGGTTGAAAATGATTTTTTGCAAAATCAAAATGCAGGATATGACAAATATTTGGTTTTCTAAATTTGTTCTAAATCTGTCAGTGTTAATTTTTATTTCATTAAAAACATTATATCAGGTAAAATACATTGCTCAAAAAATTACTCGTTACGGAAACCACTTGTAATATTGTTATATTGAATATATTCCATTTATATATATACACATATATATATGCATAGTTCTACTTTGCCTTATACACAAATATATTCTTACTTAAGATCCATTTATTTACTCTATAACAATAAAAATTTTGAGATAAAAGTATTGAATTGCTTTAGTATAAACTTGAAATTTTAACACTTCATTGTTTTTGCAAATGATACGTGTTTCAATTAATTATAAAATAAATTAATTAACTGATTTAAAAGAACAATTTATGTGATTAAAAATGTTTCTGTTTCAGTTAAAGAGAATAAAAAGTTAAGTACAATCTTTTCTTGAAGAAATGAGATTTATAGCTGTTTTATTATTGAAAATTGAGAAAATCGCTATTCTTAGGTTAGAAGCACATTTCCCACAGGAAAAACTTTAAGATTTTATAATTGTTCTAATTTAGTATTGTATTTATTTTCAAAGAAAAATACTTTAAGGTACTCAGAAATCAAGTTGAAAGAATCTTAAAATTAATTTAAGCCTTGAAAATTCATACTATGATAAAATAAATGTGTTTATAGTGTTGTTTTCTTAAATGTTTTACAGATAAAAGTGCTTCTAACCTAGAAATTATATTTTTAAAGTTTCAGTAATATGCCTGCTGCAAATATCTTTAATAAAAATTCGGAGTTCTTTTTGAGTCTTGTTGTGTGTTTCGTTTTTTGTAATACGTTGTTTATCTCCTTATTTTTATGATTGTTTAATATTAGAAATGGTGCATGTTTTTGTTGACCATGAATTAAGAGCGTTCCAAGCCTTGAAGATTTCTACCAACATACCCTTTATAAAAAAAAAGAAAATTAAGGTTTGAGAATGTACATAACATGTTTATTTTAAATAAGACAAAAGCGTAATTTTTCTAAGATTTTACGTCTTATTTTTATATTCCTAAGTGCTGTCCAAGAAGGGTCTATTTTATAAGTAAGTACAATATATGAGCCTTTATCATATCAGTACATTATATTTTCAATGTGTTTCTGTCACCTCGATAATTCACTTACATTTAAAGGCATTTTTACTCATATTTTAAATTTTATACGATTCGATAAAATGTGCCTATTCAAATAGTCTATTCAAATATACAAAATTCTATAAGTCTATTCAAATAGATGTGTGTCATTGTAAATCTCTGTTTAAAAATCAGAATTCTTAGGTGTTTTAATCAAATTTTATTATGCTTTCAAATACAAATAAAAAAAAATATGAGCTTAAGTTGAATCGATGTTAACTTCCATCATCCGTATTACTTCTTAATCTACTTCGATGCTTTTTGTATGTCCTCTGAATTACTTTGGCCGCATTATCTTGCTGCTTTCTCTTCAAGGTCGTTGTGATGATTTCCACCAAATTTCTGGTAGGGAAAGTCTTCCGGAACCTCTGATCAACCTGCCTTTGGACACTCCTGAATTCTTCTGTGTCTTCAACATCCCCCAAAACCAGATTCACCAGGCTATGGAGGATGTCAAGACAATGAATCCTGTCTCCGGTTGCGATGGGAATGTTCATCGCTACCAAAGCGGGTTCGTTAGGCTTCTCAATACCCAGTGGTGGGTCCAGGCTAGCAACGAAGTCCGACAGCTGGCTGTGATGAATGAACTGAGTGGCATTAGGGTCATACTGAGACCAACATACGTAGAACATTTCAATGTCATCTTCTGATATGCCAGTTTCTTCCTTACTAGCCTGGCTCAGATTTTCCAGGATAACAGCAATGTACATGTTAATGATTACCATGAAGTTAATGATGATGTAAGTGACCAGGTAGACGACGGCCAAGGTTGGATGTCCGCAGTCGCCTAGTTGAGGATCGCAGTTGGGAGGCTGGATCATGAGAGAATCTAGAACGTCATTCCATCCAGCAGATGTCGTCAAACGAAACAGAAGGATCATGCTGTTGGCGAAAGTCTGAAAATTGACCATCTCGGACAATCCACCGGATACACCGTCGGAGTCCTGCAGCCGGACATGCCCGAAGAGGAACATACCAACGATGGCGTAGACAAAGGTTATGAGGAACAACAGAGCACCGATGTTGAATAAGGCGGGGAGAGAAATGACGAGAGCAAAGAGAAGCTTTCGAATGCCCTTGGCGGCCTTGATTAAGCGGAGAATCCTTCCGATGCGAACAAGTCTGATGACCCTGAGAAGAGTGGGGCTGATGACAAGCTGCTGTAGAGCTTCTTCGAAAATTATGCCTGGTAAAGAAATTATAAGAAACATTTAATATGTTAGTATAAATTTTCCTTTAATGTTAAATTTCTTTTAAAATTTCAAAAAAATTGAAATAAAATTAGATATTTAACTGTACGATTGATTATTCCAGTGAATCCTTTTCTTACAATTATTTAAATATTTCATATATATCTTTGTACTAAAAAATAATTTTCAAATGAAATAAAAAGATTCTTTTGCATACAGATCATTTAGCATGTAAAAAAAATTGGCAAGTAGCACATAACTTTATGCATTACAAGAGTGCGAAATGGAAACAAATGTTATTTTGGTCATACAATCAGGAAATCGTTGAAAAGGACTTTTTTTTGCGAACAGGAATAATGAAAAACGAACTCAATAAATAGGTGAAACATAAACAAATATCAGCAACATAGCATCAGAGAGAACGTAAGGATACGCAAAAAGTGTGGAGTCAATTTTAAGCAATTTTAACTAGTTCAGAAAAGGCGTAATTCCAGACATTCGCTGCTTGTGAAAGAGGGATCGTACATGCAATAAGGCTACAAAAAATTATCAGGACATTTTTACACGTGGTAGAAGGATCGGGAAACTGAAGCGAGTAATAGTTTGATGAATATTTCTCAAGAGTTGGACATTGACAAAATTACTGTAAAGTGAGCCTGGGAAGACTTTTAATAGACTGATATAGCTGTAAAAAAGGTTGATATTGATCATAAAAGGAAAGCAATGACAAGCGATTACCTCATCGTGCAGGCGAATAAAGACTGAAGCCAAACAGTGGTCAATATTGTCCAGCATTGCGCACAGTACATGGACAATTGTTGGCCCAATTTGTATTATTCTACAAATTCCTTCTTAAAGGGAGATTATTCACCCGTTATTCTGAAAAATACCATTGACATAAGCCTCTCAATGATATTATTTATAGCAGTGCAATGACTGTAACCCTAGACATCTCATCAATTGAGTCACATCTTCTTTATGAGAATCTCTTCAGCCTGATAAAAGATTATCGGTGTTGGTTGATACAGAAAAAAGTGAGTTCACGCTTTCATCCCACAAACATCAGAGAAGAAAAAAGTTAAGATAGAAAGGCTATGAGGAACGAATGGACTGAAATCCACATTTTCGATATAGTTTCACTTACCGCAGTGCTTCTCTAACATTCAATATTTGCGACCCAATATTCAACCACAATATTCATCGCGCCCCCCCTCCTCCATACAAATAACAATGTATTAAATTTTATTGTTCTATACTTTGACACAAAAACTACAATGTGATTTTTCCTCAAGTTCCAAAAGTTCCTTTTTGTATATAATTTTATATATGACAAGCCCATGGGATCAATGGTAATTATTAAACTTGTTCTTAGCTTAGTACTGTTAGATTAATTATAAAATGCATTGTGAAGCACTGAGTCCTTTATAAGTGTATTATGTCAGTGTAAATATGTATTTTATTTCTTATTATGTCAGAATGTATTTTGTGTGTATGTGTGTGTGTGTTTGTTACTTTCAATAAATTGATAATTTTTTAAAAATAATCTTTTGGTTAAGATTTTTCAATATGCTCGCGCCCCCTTGTAGAGTTATCACGCCCCACAGTTTGAGAAACGCTGACTTACCACAGACCGTTGCTGTGTAAAAATTATTCTCTCCCACATGTATGTGTCGTCGAAGTATCATTCGCTAAGATTGTTTTATGGTCGACAATACAGCCATTCCCGTACTATTCATCAACTTCTAGAAAATGAAAGTGTCTACAGAATGGATGGGTCAGTATGATTCCATTGAAAATATGTATAAGAAGCCTTGGGGCAGGGGCATTTTATTACATCTTTCGGAGAAGACCAGATAATTGACACAGATGCCCATTAAAGAGTGGGAACTCTTTCTTCAAGAACTATTAGATAATCTGGTGAAGAAGATGATGAAAAGATGATGGTGTTATTTAACTATTCCCCTTAAAACAGATCATATTTCCAATTAAGGGACTTTGGTTTTGTTGCTCTCCTCTTAGACAGAGACTGTTTTGGAATAACACCCTTCTGTTAATAAAGTTCTTTACTTCGTTTCATACTGTATGATCCGATTTATTTATTACTACACTAGGCTTTGTTCATCCATTAAGTACTAAACTGTATCCCTGTAGCACAAATTTCATGTCTGGAAGTTGATTTTTTTATGGAATTAAGGCAAAATTAGAAACGTTGTTTAAACTTTTCATAGGAGTGTTAAACAAATTCCATTCGTGATTAAAAATATGAATATGAATTTGAAAAAGAAGGCTAAGAATAGAAATTTATTGCTCGTTTCAAATGTTAACGTTCAACTACCTATTATTAAATTGAATAATTAGCAAAATAATCTATACAAATTCGTTGTTATAACAGATATTTTAAATTTAACATTTTGAACAAACATTTTAAATAACTAATGCAGTAAGAAAGCATGAGATTTCGTACTTATAACAGACATGATGATGACAGTAAGATCAAAGACATTCCACGGGAATGTGAAGTAGTATTGCCTGAGACCAATTATTTTGATGATGGCCTCAGCGCAGAACAGGATGGTGAAGGCTATGTTGAGCGTGTCTAAGATGGATGTGATCTGCTCCGGTTGCTGGTAGTGCTCTACAGTCATGGCTACCATATTCAGTATGATGAAAATGAATACCACCATTTCGAACCTGGAAAGAGAAGAAAAAATTATTTTCCAAGATTCAAAGTCATGAATAATAGTCGAACATTTTAAATGAATTCGTTATTTTATGCATCATAACAACCAATGATTCTATAGATGTAGTTCATTCATAGTGCACAACTCATCTGTACATCATATGAATCATAAAAAAATAATACAAGTACTTCTCTCTTTTCAGTTTCGTTCATAGTTTTCGTTTAATAAAAGAGCAGTAAAAAGTTTCGAATTTTGTTAAGAACTTACTATGATGTATTATGAGGTGTTTGATGATTGTTCAGTAATTTTGCTACAAAGTATTTTCTAGTCGTTTATAACGATTACGATAATTTAATTACAGCATTAAAGATAGCAGTTTTGTGTGAAAAGAAATGTTATTAATACCTGCGACTCATAGCGAGATCGTAGCAGATCCTAAGGTACCTATTCTGGGGCCGAGTGACGATCCTCTGCGGCTTCCTGCGCCCCAATTTCAGCATTGCCGTGTAGTAAGCCCTCTGACTGTCAGTGAGGAACACCTCCACGATACCCCCTTCATACTAAATAAGAAAAAGTGTCGTTAATCACTCATATAATGTGTAAAGCAGAAAATGTGTGTTTTTTTCACTACCCATGCTTGATTTTTCCAGAAATGGATTTCGTTTTAAAAAATATATTGAGGTAATGTTAAATTTGTCCTTGTTGTTGTTGTTGTTCCTAATCCCTCAGAGATCTAGCGGCAGCTAGATCAGATCCATGATACCGTGAACTCTAGCGAAGTCAAGCACCAGTAGAGGACTTTCATAAACATCCGCCAGAGCGAACCCCAAGCAATCCAGGATGTGATCGGGGGATGCCGGCTTCAGATTGCATTTTTTGCACAATGAAAAGACTTTGCCACCCGAATCAAATGTCACGTTTTTTAAATGTCCACTTATGAGTCTTGAGATGGCCGTTTGATCATTTCTGTCACCTCCAAGTTCTAACGCTTCACCCGGGGTCTTCCTGCTGAACCAAGGATGGGCGGGAGGGGTGAGCCAGTCTTGTCTGACTGCTTTTTTCTTTATAGAGAAAATTTCTTTATATGTTAGTGTGTAGTCCCGGTTGAGAGGCTCAGAACAACCTCTTTTAGCCAAGATGTCTGCAGCATCATTCCCTTGGATGTTAACATGTGAGGGAATCCACTGTAAGTGGACTTCCCTTCCCTTGGCTAGATTTCTAAGATGGGTTATAATTTGTATACCCACGAAGTCGCATATATTGCTCCAGTCCTGTAGATAATGAATTGAACTCCGACTGTCAGTAAGGACCCAAATGTTATTAGAATTAGTGCCGTTAAGGATGGCCTTTAATCCTTCATTTATTGCAATTAGTTCGCTTCTGAATACCGAGCAGTTTTCCGGGTTGCGTCTAGAAAGCTGGACTGAAAGACTTTTTATAAAGAATGATAAAAGATAGAAATTTGTCCTAAATTTCCTTTTGCATTGTATAGAAAAAAATAAACTATTTGTTTTACTATCAAGTTATACTTTATTTTATTTATTTTATATGTAATTAGAGAGTAAATAAAGGGCTGAATATAAGGTCAAATCGTTCAGAATTTCAAATCAATTATGAATTTCAAAACCTTCAAACACCAGTAAATATTATGCATTTTTATTGCTTGGATATTTGGGTGTAGGGAAAAAGGGTGCATGGGGGTGAAATCTGGTATATGTGAAAAATAATTTAAGCAATTGCAACAACAAAAAATACTAATCATATTTTTTCTACTTTTTTTTTATTACAAATGTTCATGTATCATAATTTTCCTCCTCTATAGGCTCTAAGAATACATTTAAAGGTTAAAATAATCCTCTCCCCCTCCCCAATTCTAAATCAAATTCATAGCCATGATATTCCAAAAAGTGATACAAATGAGGAGGGAAGACTTAGTGATAAACGGTGGTCCAAAATGAGAGTTATATTCGTATTCAGAACGTCATTACACAAATAAGAATTTGAAGAAATAGTCCATTAGGTGTAATGTACAGTATTTATTCGAATCCAAGCAGCGCTTCCCCCTCCCCCATGCCAGTGCTACTGAAAATCGGGTGATGCTTAGAATCGAAGATCGAAAAAATTTGCTGGATAGAGCACATTGAACATGATATTGATGGTTAGAGCAACTACAGGTTCATGTATGTATTAAATAGTTTTAATAATGGTAAAATAAATTAATTATTCCCATTTTATTAGTTCTCATTTTATTTATTTTTTTTTTAAATTTCGTAAATATTGAATATCGATGAACAGTTTTACAATTTTTTTTACTTTTTCTCAAAAGCTTGTTGAGAATTTGGGCTGCGGCTTAGAATGGAGGTTTAAATTCGAAAAATTACGGTAATTTTTTTTATCTTTTTAAATAAAGAGTACATTCAAAAAAGGTTTATTTTTCTCTGATTTAGTGAAATATTTACTCAAATATATAATTCGGTATTAGAATTAAAATTTTCGAAAAATTTAAAGATATAAAAGAAGAAAGTGAAATGATGTTTTGAAATATTGGAAGCACAACTTATGTAAGCAAATTAAACATTCTTAATATTCTATTTCAGACTTCAGCATTCCTGTTAATTTTTTGAAATCCTAAAATGTTCATAAAATTATGAAAATGAATATTTAAAATTAAGGTTCAAACTCTTCCCTCCATCTGAATATATTACTTTCACTTTTTAATTACTGGCTGATAACCACTTTTACAAACAAGAAAAATGTTGAAATATCCGATACAAAAATTTATCCAGATTTATCCACTTAAACGTTTTTGATATCTTCATCCCTGTATAAAAATTTTAATCATTGTTCTTACTGAAATTCTTAATGAATAAGAAAGTGCATATTGAAATAAACACACAAGCTTTTGCTAAATGTAGATTAAAACTTATCTCTATAACACCTAGAGATTTGTCGGCAGCTGGGTGAGTGCCCGTTTCAATATCTGCGTACCTTCTTTTTCAACATATTGAAATTGTCGATGATGACACCGATGAAGAGATTCAGAGTGAAGAAAGAACCGCAGATGATGAAGGTCACGAAGTAGATGTAAGCTGGAAAATTGGCTTCCGCATAGGGCTGGTGTCCAACTTCAGTCGTATCGGTTGCATATTCCATGACCTCCATCCAGCCCTCGAATGTTGCCTGTCATGCAGAAATAAGGATAAAGATGAGAAGGAAAATTGTGGGAAATCAACTCCTTTACTACACGTAGTAAAAAAGTTGTAAAAATACATTAGCAGGAAATTTCATGAGTTTATTCAGGCTTCTTTGGTTATAATTTCTAAATATAGAGTGTTTAATTGATTTGAAAATGAAGCCTAAATCGGCAAATATTTATTTTAGTTCACATAAATGCCGACGGTCGCTTAGGAAATAAATTTTATTAAGTTGAGAATGGCAATTGAGAATTATTCCGTTTTATACGTTTTTTGGTTCAAAAAGAATATCCTGAATGCATTTAGATTTAAAACAGTAACTCCCGATTTTTTTTTCGTGCGGAACACTGTTAACAATTTCAAAATTTGGCGACACACAAACAATAAAAAAGTTTAAAAGAATTTTACTTATCTGTAATACACTATGTAAAATAGTTTATGATAGTAATTTTCAATGTTAAATAAAGTAATATGTACGACAAAGACAACAAAATGTTTTCGAGCAATTAATTACAAATTAATTATAAGAATATATTTAATGGGAAATTTGAACTTGATGATTTTTGATAATTTTGCTTATATTTAGTCGTAAAAATGATACTGCCACTCTCATTTCGTCATCTACATTTAAAAAAGTCTCAGTTTTTTTTTCTTTCATTTTTATATTTGTTAATGCTGAAAATTCGAATTCACGCAAATAAGAGGTAGAAAATTGTAACAATATTTCAAAACTTATTTTTTCTATTATAAGACAATCGCATCTAACTTTAATCCAAAATGAATTAATGGACTCTTCCAAATATTTTGAAATTAAATCTCGATTATTACAAAGCGAAATTATTCTCCCCCCCCCCCATTCAAAGTTAATTCACATACAGATGTATCCGACACAAATGAATTACGATATATACGATTAAATATATCACGAATATCCTTAGTTTATTTCTAAAAAAAGCCGAATGATTCGGTTCCAGATTTTTTTTGGAGTATAATTAATAATTTTAAAAAAATTTGGTGGCAAAGTGGTTGGGAGTCACTGATTTAGAGTCACACACAAATTGTTTTAAAGTCTTGAGAGATCACAGCTAGTTTCATTGTTGGTTTCGAAAGTCGGCTGATAATGCTTGTGATCTAAAAGTATCTAGAAAAACAGATTTTCTCTAGTGAAAATCAACAAAAGTTATCTTTCTAGAAAAAGATCTAGCAATTTTTAATTTTTCATTGTAAATGAATATTGAATCGCAATAATTAGTCACATATTGTGTACTGATTGTATTTGTTTAAAGTAAAACATGAAAAAATACTATTAATTTGGTTAATAATGTAACTTCAGGTAATAATAATTTATTTGATATGTATATAAAATTAAACTTTCCCTCTGCCTCTTTTTCTGCTATTCGATTATTAATTTCAAAAAATGTATCGAATTTTTCAACTTCATGTAAAATTTATAAAGTCCTACTCAAAAAAATATTTTTAAAATTGTTCAATTGATTGGAATTTCGTATTTTTCATCCAATGAAGTATGCGGTTACTTGATCCTTTACTTGCAATTTCATTTCCATTTTTCTGAGTATATTACATACGAAACATAAAAGCAGAGTTTTAAAATTAAGTTCTTCATAAGAAAATTTTAACCATTGTATTAATCCTTTACTTTTGTTTACCCAAATCGATTAAAATTCTTTTCGAGATTTGAAAACTTCTAATTTAAGAGATTTCGTGTGGGAAAAATTGTCTCTCTGCCAAAGTGAAAAGAAAAGTTAGCTTATACATATAAATTCATTTAAAATTTGCCAAACATATCGCATTTCTTTGAATATTAATTTCAAATTAAGCTTAACATATTCCAATTTTATATCCAATGAGTTATGTAAAAAAATATTTTTTAATTTTAAAGAAATTTCACGGACACAATATTTTTAATTAAATTCCTAAGTTGAACACTGCGTGAATTATAACATTAATTCCAAAGATATCATAACATATTCTAAAAATAACCATCTTCATAATGAAATGCTTATTTGTTTGCATGTATAATGTATAATATTTGGCAGGTTTCACTCGAGGTAACTTTATGCCAGTCAACGCGTCTTCTGTCACCGATTCTCTAGAGTGAAAAGGAAAGAAGTATCCCTTCCCACGCGCGAAAAAAGTTGATTGATAAAGGACTGCCGGACTCATCGGTACACTGATTGATTCCGAAGAACCAATCAAAAGCTTACTCTATTTTCGATACACAAGTAGCCGCGTGTGAAGGGCGTAGCTTTCACAACATCCTTTCGGTTGAATCAACTAGTGGGAAGGAGAACGTGATTTTCGAGAGCTCGAGGGAATGGCACAGCAGGGTGTGCCAGTTAACTGCGTGTGAAGGGGTCCAGGCAATTTCTATTCAAAACTAGCTCCCAAATATCCGCTCGTCTTATTAGGTGCAGCACAAGTTGATTCATATGAAAGGGCCGTTCTTTCCATCAAACAAAACATTCGCTCACTTTTATGTATGGATATAAAAAAAGCTAGCCTTATTGTTTGAAAATATAACATTTTATTTAACATTTAAATTCATTAATATTGCATCGAAATATTTTATACCATATAACCTCGCAAAAAGAAACAATTTCGTTTTCAATAAAATTCCTATAATCCTTTTTATTAAGGTATACGAGTTAACTCACCACCTGGAAGAGAGCAAGGTAGGCATTGCCGACGTTGTCGAAGTTGATATCCCTGTTGACCCACGAATAATTAAGGGTCAGACACTGCCCCACATCTGGTGTTACTTGGACGGGTAGAGTGTTTCCCATCTGATCGACGCACCTGTAGAAACGCCCTCCGAAGAACTGGACGCCCATGATACTGAAGATGAGCCAAAACACGAGGCATACGAGAAGGACATTAAAGATGGACGGGATGGCAGACATTAGAGCGTTCACTACGATCTGAAAAATGTTATATTGAAAGTGGGAGACTTTTGTTTATAATGTATTCAAATGAGAAATAAAGCAATGCAAAGTCTTTATGTCATTTGACTGAAAAGATCTGGAGCTGATATTTAATCAATAAATATGGGTACAAAATCTTATCCAGCGGGGAAAATGTTCATGACTTTGAAGAAAATAGAAATTAAAATAACATTTATTTATCCTATGATATGCTCAATTTTTTTTCTGAATCTACTTTAAAAATAAAAAATTATAAATCAAAAAATTTTAAAGAATAATAAATTTAAATTACTGTATTTAAATACTAAAGAGTGGGGGGAAAAATAACACTGTGCTTACAAAATAATCTTGAATCCATGATGCCTTTTCTTGCTGTATGTGTGACAATAAACTTGACAAATCATCAACAATTTATCTTTTCAAGTTTGGCTAATAGAAGGAAATTTATATAAATATGTAGATATCCTAGGAGACAAGGACATATCAGGCAACGGTGACGCAAATATTTCTTAAATCATTTATATCTTGTTTTTATTCAGATGACCGCTGGGTTCTTTTTATGAGTAACAGCTGAGCTCTCCACTCACTCCGACTTGTGTATAACCCATATGATTCACAACAGGATATTCTTTGTTCTTTTATTATTGTCATTTTTAAGATAGTTTCTAATTTTTTTTGGGTACTTTCAAATTTATTATTCGAAATTATTGATAAAAAAGAATTCCGAGTCATATTCACCTAGTATTGAACAAATATAATAATTAATGCATACAATTTATTATCACACGATAACTACGATATTTTCGAGGAAAGCATCATATTATGGTCCAGTAACTAGAAATTCTTCAATCGAAAATGCCTAATATAAAAGATTTAATTAATATACCACTTTACTTTAAAACATATAACGCAACACAAAGAAAACACATTTCTAAAAATGTTGCAGATCATAATTGCTTCAAAACCAAGTGACGGCTTTGAAAATGAATTAGTTAGAAAGATGATGCAGAGCTAGAGTGCATGCGATAAAGATGTGTGTGTGTATTACCTTCATTCCTTTCCACCTAGAAATGGCTCGAAGGGGACGCAGGGCTCTCAGCGTTCGAAATGCCCGAAGAGCGTACAGGCCACTTCCTGCAGATTCGGCGACAACACTTACAAGCGATACCTGAATCAAGCAACAAGATTATAAGAAACATACACTGAGAAAGTATTATTAAATACAAAAATTTTCTTTGAAAGTAAACATTGCTTCAAAATTGAGCTTTGTAGAATAACATTGTGTTTCCAATCAACTCATATTTTAGATTTAAAAAGTATTCATTTTACTTTTATTATAATCAGAAAGGAAGATATTAAGAGATTTCTTTAGAAAAAACTGTTCTTTTATCCGTTAGAAAAGCAATAGAAGTAATATTTTATTTTTATGCGGCGATACTTTAGCGCAGAGGTACCAAATTCGCAACCCGCTGTCACATGCGACCCACAACGTGCATTTTTGTGGCCTGGTCAATATATTGACACACAATAATACGTAATAAAATATAAAAATTTCTCCTGAAATAGGAATGATAGCAGCAGAGAAGAGGCGTCAAGTGTCAAGATGTATATATTAAATTTTTCTTGTTCTTTTATGTATATTTATTATAATGTATTATTCGAAATAAACCTACATTTCTACGAATTTTGATTTTCTCTGCGGCCCACTTAAATTAAACCTTGTTTATTTCACCTAGTTCATCCTTTGATTTTGACACCCTTGCTTTACCGCATGTCGTTATTCCTCTCCAGTCCATAGGACATGTATTGAACAGATTTTTTTATATAAGAAATAAGGGGAATATATATATATATATATATATATATATATATTATGATTAATGAAAGTAATCTGTTGTAACTTCTAAATAATGAAAAAACGATTTAACTCTAAAAAATTATACGGTGGCGATTGATGGCATACTTCATAATTTTGAAACCGGTTCAGTAATGAAGACGACACCTGAACCCCAACTTAAATAATTCGTTTACGTGGGAACATTGAACCTTGACAAATTTTACATAAATCGGCCTATCTACACGGCATTGTACATCAACGAAGTATTATAGAATTATGTAAGCATTTTTAACACATAAACACCAAAATAAAAAAGCAATAAGGTAAAATAAATGAAAATTCGACAACTTTAATTTTCTTTTTCCTGCCTCTTTTCCCTGTTTTGACCTGGTTATGGTTATTCAAAAGTGTATTTTATTATTCTTGTATTTTTTCCTAAAACTTGTTCAGCTCTTCAGAAAACAGAATTTCCCTGTGCGGCCTCAAAGTTTCCTTTAGTTATTGCTTCTGACCACAAAGTCCTCCAAGAAAAATTCAGCTCTCCTTTGAAAACTTCTTGCCAGGCTTTGCCAACGAGAGAAATCGCTGGCAAAACCTGGCAAGCCCAAACGATACTTTTCGCTTCCAACCAAAACGTACATCACAGTGGATATATTGCAACTCGGACATACATCGCGGTATCAATCCATAGATTATTTACGTTTTCCATGAATATTTAAGGTCTTTAATACAACTATAAAGCCTGTGCCAACCACACACACACACACACAATTTCAATTTCTTTAAATAAAGCACCCTTTATTACACCAAAAGTTAAGCATAAATCTTAAAATGCGAAAACATGGAGTAAATATTCGTAAAATTATTCCAAATTTCTTGCGGATATTAATTGGGTGATGAAGAAACATTGGGTTTATGCAAAACTTTTCAGTCGACTACGTCCTGCGCGAAGCACTGGCGCATGTCAGAACGCGGAGAAACCGATTCACGCAGCGTAGGCAGTTGAGACAAGTTTCGTGCAACTGCTGTGCGAAAGAACGTTGTTAACCATCAAACAAGGTGAATGATGGCACAAAGACGCCAATTGGACATGTTTACGAAAGAAAGAATCGTTGGAATGCTGGAATCCTCACGATCAAAAACCGAAGTGTTTCGAATTCTGAATGTGGAACAGTCTGTGATCTCAAGACTGTGGCAGAGGTTTCAAAAAGAACGGGAGATGTTACCCTACAATCAGTATCAGGTCGACCAAGAGTCACAACCCCTCGCCAAGACCGATATCTGGTAATAAGTGCGCAA
The DNA here is from genome assembly GCA_019973975.1 of Trichonephila clavata. Taxonomy (NCBI): domain Eukaryota; kingdom Metazoa; phylum Arthropoda; class Arachnida; order Araneae; family Nephilidae; genus Trichonephila; species Trichonephila clavata. The sequence goes on along the minus strand of BMAO01008498.1, from coordinate 223,362 downwards.
CGTCAGAGGGGCAGTACTGCCAGAGCACTGGGTTCGGTGCTCACAGTCGCCTCAGAAATACGAATTTCGAGACAAACTGTTTACCAGGAGACTCAATCATGCTGGCCTGTATGCCAGAAGACCAGCAGTTTGCATTAACCTCACGTCTGCGCATAAACGCGCTCGTTTGAACTGGAGTTTGAAACATCAACATTGGAGTGTGGGAGAGTGGACCAATGTGATGTTCAGTGTCGAGTCCCGGTTTAGTCTTAGTAGTGATTCTCGGCGGGTAACGATATGGAGAGAACGTGGAACACGTTTTGAACCAAGAAACATAATGGAAATACATCATTTTCCATCAAGAGGAGTAATGGTATGGGCAGGCATCATGATGGACGGCCGCACAGACCTCCATTTCTTTGACACGGGGTCTGTGACTGCTCAAAGATACAGAGACGAAGTTCTTGAGCCTGATGTTCGCTTGTTTCGAGGTGCTGTCGGTTCTGACTTCATATTCATAGATGATAATGTGCCATGTCACCGAGTGGTGCTGATTGATGACTTCCTTGAAACGGAAAACATTCAGCGCATGTCGTGGCCTGCGAACTCCCCTGATTTAAATCCTATCGAGCATGTATGGCATATGCTCGGGAGACAAATTGCAGCCCTTTCGCACCCACTAAGCTCCGTTACAGAACTGAAGAGAGCTCTCCAAGAAGCTTGGAACCGTTTGAGCCCACAACTCATTCATCACCTCATAGCAAGTATGGTAAATCGCTGTGCAGCGTGCCTGGCTGTCAGAGGTGACCACACGCCTTATTAAACTGCAGCATCAGTATTTTATTTAATGTTTTCTTTCATTTTTTCTTTAAAGTGTGAATCCTTGCTATGCTCAGTTTTCTTTCAAACTGCTACTTTGGATAATAAAATTAATTATTATCATTCTTTTGATTTGCTTCCTTATTTTATAACCATTTTACACTCGCATATCACGTTTCCCGCCATTCTGATTTACAGTTCCTTCTTTATTCACATAATTATCAATTATGCTTAACTTTTGGACACTAGTGTATATATATAAATTGAAAAATAACTTTTTAATTGTTTTTATCTCAAAATCTCTTTTTACAGAAAATATATTTTAATGAAATATGATAACTGAGATAAATCAAGCAATTGAGCAACTTTGGCAATGTACTTCATATATTTTATTTCAATACTTCCGTCCGAATACTTTATATTGAAATTACTTTTAATTTATTATTTAATATGTAAAAGATGTTTGTAAAAAATTCTAAAATTATATATTAATTTCTAAAACTCTTGATGATTTTTTTTAATTTTTATAAAAATCTTACTATTTGAATTCGAATCACTAGATGCAAGCATAATAATGAACATTTTCTTGAAAGTTAAATTGCTCTCGTGTGATCTTTTCAATGTTTTAGGAAATTCAGAAAAATTTGCTTTTCTCTTAAAATTATACAGGTATTTAATAACTGCCCAATTCCTTATTAATTATTTATTAGTTAATAATTAACATGAATTTAATTAATCAAATAGAGAAGTGCTTAAGACTTTTTTTGCCTAATGTTATTTCTGACAGAAAACAATTTAAAACTATAATAAATGTAAATTTAATTATTGGACTTTTAAAGGTACTCCATGAGCCTTAAATATGCGATTCACATATTAGAACAATTTCTGAGGCAAATTTTTTTGCCATTTTGAGATTATTAGTATTAGATCTAGGCTTCATAAAACAACTAAAACCTTTTATATTCATTTTTGTGAAAGTTATTGTTAACTTCATGTTTTAAAAATGAAGCTGAACTTATTTTAAATAAAGAACAGTTGATATAATTAGACTTTACCTTTCCGGTCTTTACATCTACCTAATGATGATCGATTATGGGCGTTACCGCTTTGATGAATAGACGCAACAGTTTTGTTAAGATGTTTTGATTTATTTCCCTAATTAACTCTGTATTAATATATTTTTCTTGTCGAAATATGCTGTTGTGTTCGTTGTTCATTTGCAATATTACTAATTATTATAGTTTTTTTTAATGAACAACTTCGAAAATCAGATGTGTCACGTATATAAAAATTCTTTATGTAAAAACTGAAGTATATAATTTCTTTTTACGGTAAAATAATATATTACAATGTTTTTGTGGGTATTGCTTCCAAACAACGATTCTTAAACTGGGAAGGAGTGAGGGTGGAAAAGGACTTTTGTCTCATAACTTCGAAAGAAAAATATCGATCCAAAATTATCAAAATATATTTGTTTTTAAACCATTTGGATTGAAAAACTATTGCACAAATTCATGAAGATCCAAATATTTCTTTATATGGAAATACTGAAATAGCATCTAATAGCATTTTAAAGATAGTGATATATGAAATCAAACGAAAATTAAAAATCAGGTAAGGTTTAGTCCACCCGACTAAACCTTTTCAACAAATACAATTTAATCTCAATCTTAAAAATTTGGTTAATGCACTTAAACCTTTTGTGAGGCCCTGATAAGTATACTTACCACAAACTTAATAAGTTTTTAATGTATTTTCCTGCCTATGATTTGAACTACTAGCACGACATTTGATATCTGGATTTTTAAGTCGCAAACGCAAAGAATGACCTGTAAATTTCCTGAGCAGCAAGAAAACTGTTCCACTTGACATACGACTAACTAAAGTGGGTGATCCTATGCCAACTTGGCAAAAACATATAGATGTTTCCATTTGTCGTCCACTAAAGTACATGAAATACATTTGTTGAAGCATACTCTGTTTTCTGAAATTTTATGGTAAATAATATGCATAAATACTTAATTTTTTTAATATACAAAGTGTATCTAATTTATAATCCCTTCAGTATATTTTAGTATTTACAAATTATCTTTTAAATATCATATGATGCTATATAAATAGAAATGCAAAACATAGGATGTCCTTTGTATAACTCCCAGTGGTTGGTAAAAAAACATATTTTCCACCAAAATAAATGGTATTAGAAATTAAATTAATTTTAACTACTAAGTAAAAAAAATGCATTTCTTTTTATAAATCAATCTCAACCCCAAAAATATTTAGCTTAACTTTACCAGAAAATGATGGCCTAATATAAGGTTAATATATCAATATAAATTGTCTCAAAGAATTTGAAATGTTTTTATCATAAATGTAGGTTTTTCACAAAGAATATAAAAAAAAAATATCTCAGGTTAACTGTTTAGTTATAGCGTATTTTTGAGATACTAAGAATTTTTTTTTTGTAATGATTATGATTCTGCAATATGTCAGGGGAAAAATTAACTGGGTTCCAGGCCATCAAAGAACAAAGATTCAAGTGCATATTTCAATGATTCGATGTTCTTTTCAGCACTACAGTAAAATGAATAAAGAAATGCTCACTTACGCATACGATAATGAAATCTAACGTCGTCCAAAGACTGCTGAAGTAGATTACAAAGCCGTATGCCATCCATTTTAGAATAACTTCCAAGACAAAACACGCTGTAAAGAACAGATTGAAGTACCACAGAATTTTCATCAGCTGAGGCTTTTCGGGAAGGAAAACGTCTTCGAAACACTAAAAATTATGCAAACTTTTTAAATGAGTTTTAGTAAAACAAAATGATAAATTCTATGAATTAACCATTTGTTCTGATGAATTCTTAAAAACATACACCGAAGAGCTAAAACATTATGAAAACCTACTCAATATTATGTTGCACTTCTTTTTGCTTGGAAAACAGCTGCAACTCGGCTTGGCATGGATACCATAAGTACTTGGTAGATGACTAAAGACAGGTTGAATCAATTGTCTAAGCAGTGGTCCCGTAAAGTTGAAATATTCCAACATGAAAATGTTAGATCTCTGAGCTGCCTTTCTATGAAAGCTCAAATGTGTCTTATCAGATTAAGATTTGCCGAGTTAGTTGGCCAGAATAATAATTGGAATTCATCTTTATGCTCCTCGAGCCCTTCTGACACAATTCTAGCCTTTCGACATGGGACGCTGTTTTACTGGAAGATTCCATTTCCAGTTGGGAAAACAGACGCCATATAAAGGTGCAACTGATCCGCAATTATGCTCAGGTAGTTTACAACTTTCACGGTCCCTTTTACCAGAACTAAGAGCTCTAGAGTCATCCACGAAAACGTTCTCCAAAGCAAAATACAGCCACCACCAGTCTGTTTACAGGGAGGGAGCAACTGTTTGACTGTGGAAGACGGCGCACCCTGACACAACCCTTGGAGTTGATGAATCAGAAATCATGATTCATCCAACCAGGAAACCCTCTTCCACTTATTTACGATCAAGTCTCAATGTTTCTGAGCCCACTCTAGACATAGTTGGCAATGACGCTTGGTCAACAAAGACCCACGAGTGAGACGTCTGCTGTGCAGTCCCATTCCCAACGGTGTCCATTGAGCTGTGTTTTTTAAAACACTTGGACCTGCATCGTATTGGGCTGTCAACTAACCCATTGTCTGACGCCATTTTTGCTTTACTAAGCGGGACAATCTACGATGTCCTTTTTTTTTCTTGATGATGTGCTAAACGTCCAACAGCTAGGTGTCTACTTCTGGATTCATCCCCTTTACATAAATACTAAACACAGCAGAACACGAACATCCTATCAGTCATGCTGTTTCGGAGGTATTCGTTCCGAGTCTTCGGGCCATTACAATCTACCCTCTTTCAAATTCGCTTAGACCAACCGCCATACTCCTCTCTCACAAAAGTGAGAACAAAAATGATAGCATACCTTCTCCAGAAGCAGATAAATATCATTCTCTCTTAATCCCGAAGCTTCCACGTCATCCAGAAGAGTTCATTGAAAAATGGGGAGGTATTCATAATGTTTAGGCTCGATGTGGTGTATGCCTTATTGGAAAAAACCATATTTAATTGAGAAATCTAAACATGATTTAGGAATTTTTTTAAAAGTCGCACTACCACTAAATTACTTAAGAATTAATTATTTAACAACAATGGTTTATAAGGAAAATACGATAGCAATTGTTTAATACTCGGGATTCTGCTGAAGATATTGGAAATAAAGAACTTTTTTTTTTATTGAAGAATGATTTGTTATTTTGTGCCGCAGGTCTTAAAAAATATGTATCAAAAGGCAACGAATACCATCATTAGTTTTTGACACATATAAATTAAATAGTATTTTTTACTTCAATTAGTTTTCGTATTAATAGTGCCTTATTCTACAAGCATATTATAATTATTTTCTGTAAAAAAGATCTTTACTTACCAGAATAACACTGCTACTGAATATGAGTACCAATACTATCCATTCGAATGCCTTATGATCGACCACTATAAGAACGAATTTCCTTCCACTCATCCAGTACTTGAAAAACGGCCGACCTTCCAAGTCGAAGTACCTGCAAAAAGATAGAAGTATACTTTTGGTAGAAGACTCCTTCAAAAGTTGAATAACATTTTTCTTAGTACATTCTAATAAAAATTAAATGCATTAATAATCGATTACTATATTTTATAATTGTAGTAAATTACAATATTACAACTTAGTTTTCATAGCTTCGAGCTAAAAGATTAGAAAAAATTCGTTTAGTACATGGAAAGGTGCTATATATCGTGCAAAGAACAATTACACATATGTACTATAAAGATTCTTGCGTGTTTTAATTCAAGTAAAAAGCTTACGAAGTTTTCTTCAATTTCAGGAGACAAAACAACAAATCAAGTCTCTTTAATAAAATATTACCTCAAGGTGCAATTTGGAAGGGAGCATATTTTAAGCTAAGTTCATACTGAGCACAGAATGTGAAGAATGCTTAGTTATTATTAAAGAAATAATAATTATAAGATAGTTTTTGTGACAGAGATATTATTTAATCAAAATTGAAAACTGCATATCCATATTTCCAGCTAGATTTTTCAAGTCTTGTGCTTCATGTGAACCTAGTTTTCGTCGCTATGCCTTACTTAAGTACGCTCAAAAAATTATAGCCTATGAATCTTGTAGTTTTGAAAGATTATAAAATGACGAAAAAAGGCGAGAAATGACATTCATTTTATCCATGACACAGCAAGAGACTCATCTGAAATGAACGAATTACAAACATCACTGATTGAAGGAAATAAATGAACGATCATTTCCATTTATTCCTCTGACACTTCATCTCACCAACAGAAAACTGCGAAATATATTCCTGTACCATCAAGTTTTTACTTCAAAAGGCATTATTATAAATTTTGATCAATTTTGAAATTCAGCTCAAACGCTCAAAAGCTAGCTGTTTCGTGAGCCATGGTTCAAAATTTGATTCTTAAAATTAATTTAAACTTGAATTTCAGAAGTACTTAAGGACATTAATTTATCTTTATTTCTGGAGAACTAAGGCTGTCTCTTTGCGTAACACATAAGAATGGCACCCAAAATCAGAACATTTCTTCAACTACAAAAGGGCTTCAAAATAAATATATTCTGATTTCATTATCCGATAGAAAGTATAATATTTTAATATACACACTTAATTTTCAAAAGAGTTAACTCGTTTTAATGGCATAAAATATGTTCCGTATTTTGTCTCCTATACCGTAATGCTAAATGAACTTCTTTTTTAACTTCACATGTTAAAAATTAAAAATTATTAATTTACAAAATATTTTGAAGTTTTAATAACGCAATGCTGTAAGCAGATGTAGGAATTACAACGTTGCCAGTTTTCATGAAAATTGAGTCGCAAAATTAAGTCGCTACGTTTAATTTAGACACTCGTACATTTGGCGAAGACACCCTGAAGATCTTAAGAATAACAATGTTATTTAGAAAATTCGAAATTGTTAAAAAAAATATAGTTTTAAATTCTTAGTTTTTGAAAACTTTTATCACATACTTGTACATACAAGTTGGACAACAGTCTGGGGGCTCTTTGATACAGTTTTCTTCATCCGTGTATCTCATCGGACTGGAGTCACTTGAATCATGTTGAGTCTCCTGTTCTAACAGAAATAAGCAGAGATCAATCAGTATAATTGGATATTTTGGGGACATAAATGTGATTTAGAAACGTTTCATTAAAATGGCGTATAAAAACTATTGATTGAGCGTGAATTATTATTATTACCGGAAAACCTGTGGGTATTCTTTTTTTCCGCCCTTTTTTTCGAATGTTTGCTTTAAACTTTTGAAAGGAAAGCAGGATAAGGCCTGACCTTAAATCTCATAGTAATTGTAGTTCGGGAAGGTAGACTGCAATGAACAAAGTAAGCACTGAAGTATTTATTTTTACTTAGTTAAGGTATGAGAATATGATTTATTTTTTAAGAAAATCTCAGATTGAAATATAAAATAAAAGCAAACAGAACAATATTGCTCTTAAAAGAGTAAGATATACAATTGTAGCTGGATATTTTGTCTCAAGTCTTCGACCGCTATACTTCAAATTCATAAAACTATAAAGGGTTGTCTAGGTCAGAGGTCGCGCCGACCGAAGATCTGTGAAAAAATTTTGATGGTCCGCCTGAAAAATTGGGACATTATATTTTTATGAAGATTTAGTTTCAAAAATGATTTGTAACAAAATGTATCATAGAATATAGATTATACTTTTAAAAAAATTTAGCCACTACTTTTAGTTTTGCGACCTTCTGAGTTCAGCGACTTATTAGCTAATTTTGCAGGTGTATCCAGTGACATTTGAAACCATCGTAAATTGGCAGTATGTAACTTTAGTTTGTGGATATTACTTTCCTTTGCGTTTCCGGTTTGTTCTTACTTTTCGTTAAATTCCTTTTCAGTTTTATGGAAATGCAAATAGAGAAGTAAAAATAAGTGGAAATAGTATTCCTCCATATAGTAGTCAACCCTATTAGTTATCCGCCAAATATAAAACTATGTATTTAGTGGTCCATGAAGTCTAAAGGTTGGTGACCGCAGGGCTAAGTTATTCTTACTACAGAAGTGTACTGTTATTCAAAACTTCAATTCTCGAGAATGTAAATTCCTTCCATTAAACGCTGACATAAAGAAAAAAGGACGTTCACTTCAATTTTTACATCTTGCTGGCCTCGTTGGATAATGGAATTTATGAATAAGAATAAAATTCTTTGAAAATGATGAATAATTGAAAATAAAAGGAGATCTGATAGAGTTCGTAGCATACAAGAGCCATGCTCATAATTTTATATTCCTTTTGTGTTGTATTGAATACCACTATATATATTTAAGTGGTAGTACTGTTCTTAGATTTTCCATATCAAAGGGGCGAGTGGGACCCTACTCAAGTAGGACGTCTCTACTTACTACAAAAATGAGAACCAATTCCTTAAAGTGAGATAAATAATATGCGAAATAAACCTCTGAGAAATAGAAAACAGTTATATTCACAGATGAATCAAAAGTCAGCCTCAATGATTCGGATGAACAATGGATAGTCCGTCATAGAACTAATGAAGAATTTGTCACTGATTGTGCTGTGTTCTGGGGTGAAACATCAAGTTTCTCAGATGGTTTGAATGTTTCTTACACCAAGGAGTGGCTAGACTCGAATTTTTTAAGGTACTGTGAATCTCAAGTTAAACACAAAGACATTCTGCAAAGAAAACTCAGACTTACTATAATTTTACTGTGAAATACTCCTTAAATATATTGGAAAAAATTGTCAATGTCCAATCTTTGTACAGCCATTATCAAGACCAAGGGTGGCTCTACTAAATATCAGTGGTAGATCATGTAATTGCTGTTCCTATTTTCACTTGCGGCAGTTCAAATTCGTTATTTATTAGTCTAATATCGAGATTTGTTAATATTAGAGAAGGAAGAAGCCATGAACCTTTTTGTCACAATTTGTATTAAAATCTGGTTTTTTTTTAGTTTCATTTCGTGAACTACAATAAGTACGCTTTGTTTTTATTTCAAATTCTGTGTAGACATATTCTTTTTCTATTATTTGAAACATTTTATGACAGATATACGCAACATGATTACTGTTCTTCGTATCGAATACTGATTGCAGTATGTAATGAAATTTTTTACACAAACCTATACATATTGTTTTTGCGTATTGTTAAACATATTTGTATTATCATTCAATTTTCCATGTTCCATTCCAAAATACTTTAAATTAGGAACTTTCCTGTCTTTAAATGTATGATAAAAAGTACTGTTATTGTATAAGAATAATAAAAAATTTTAAAAAAGAAGCCTTGAACACAAAGACTAAGATAAAATAGTTAAGTACTTTTAGAGAAAGAGAGGGGGGGGGATCCATTTCCCTTCAACTTAAATCAATTCTTTGGTATATCTTTATTAATTGTCCTGAATATTAACAAACTGATTGAAACTAATTACCTGTTCTTCGGCTGTAGAATCTCTGCGATTGTCTGACAGTTGTTTGCTGGACGAGAGGGTTGTTCTGGTCGAACTGAGACTGTTCAACAAACCAGGAGATTCTGAAAAGATCAAGTATAAGCAATATTGATGTATATTAAACTATGAATAAGTTCCATTTTAAGTATGTATTTCAAAAACCCTAGTTCAGGCTTTGTACAGAAGTCTTACCTATATATAAACAATAATAATATTATTATAGAAGCATTATTCATAAAAGGAGAATGATTTGACGATACGCCATTCTTTCTTCCAAAAATTCAATTAGCCGTGCCATAAAAATCCATTTAGATATTTTTTCCTTGCAATAATATGCGAAATTGTCAATCGAACAGAACTAAAAGGCTGCATTACTTGAGGAATAATTTCCACTAGTCTTTTAAAAAACATATTTTTGAATAGCAAATAATTATATCTAATGGATGTAATCGATGGTAGATTAATTACCATTGGTATATCAGAATGGTTACTCAATTACTTAATGCAGTAATAAAAATATCACGTAGATTCCGTCGTACCTCTTGCTCGTTTCAATGTGTCATACACTCTCTGGGAAAAGTCACTCGCTCTTCTGGGCGAGGGTGGACGCATCCGGATTCCTGGTTCAGTCCATCTCCTTTTCTGGAACACCGGAGTGTTTGTTGACTGCACGAAGTGCTCTTCGATCGCTCCTTCGACGTTGTTTCGTCGGATGACACCTCTGATGCGCTTGAAACCCTTCCACAATTTAGAATCTGAAGTGGTCTTCTCCTGTTAAAAATGCAATTTGCAATTTAATCGGTGTGCCAAATTTCTACGGAAAGAACATACAGTGGTATTTCGGTATACGTCCAACTGTGAAATAAGAAGAATGTGTAACTGGAAACAGTGAATTAAAGGTATGTTCAAGCTATGCCTTTAGATAAGGGTATTGTCTCACTGGATAAGACCTTGAATCTGTATGTGAAAGATTATGATGATGATATAAAAGAGTCAGGGATTGAATAGAAGAATACCTGATCGCTGAAGACTTGCAGAAACTTGAGAGAGACACACACAAAAATAAGACAGATACTATTCCTTTTGTTTTGGAGGTTGAGTCAATAGAGTATACTCTTATATCATTAATTAGGAGCATATTTGCCAAATAAATAGATACCAAAAAATTTTCTAAGAATTTTCTTGTCCTAACAAAGCCCTCCAAAAAAACCATGCTGACATTATTTGAAAGGACAGGACAATGTCACACAGAGAATCGATTTTAATGAATGGGTTTCAAAAATTAAGGCATGTGCCTTAATTGAAATCTTTCACTTAAACTAATGTCTAAATCCCGCCACCCAACCAAGGGATGTGTCATACCTTCCTTTTGTTTTTGTAGGAGGCACTTTACTTTCCAGCTACAATGCTTCGATCTCTACAGTAACATTTCTGAAATCTTTTGAGGAGAAGGCAGAAACAAAGTGCTTTAGACAGATTTTTGTAAAAGTAAAGCCCGAGGATCGTTAACCTCTTCAGACCCTAGGTATACATATGTGTACTTCGTATATTATTAACGAAAGAAAACAACCAATTGAGATCGAAATTTATCTTTCATGCACGTTCATGCTTTTCAATTTTACTTGCAGATGGGGATCTGCACTTTTTGTTCCAAAAGATTTTCAACGTACAAAGTAGTAATGGCCGACTCGACAAAAGGCAGAAAAGTGTGCTATTTCTTCCATGTATAATTAAAACTTTTGAACATTTTTTTATTTGATGTAGAATATTTCCAATAGTTGATAAATCAAGGGGAAACATTCAGTCTATTGCGGTCGACTGCTAGACCACTAAGGCATTTGGGGGAAGGGGACTGCCAGAAGAGTAGAAGTCAGTAAATATATACCGAAATATTGAAGATTGGCTGACAGTATGCAGACAAAGTTTTCTACTGATTATAACTAGGAGCACTAACTTTATCTTTTAATGTATTTTGGATCGTTTCGTAGCAATTCTATAGTTTGATATTATTATATTTGTAGCCATTATTATTATGTTTGTGTCTTGCGTTTTGTTTTACACGTGGTCTTAAAAGTGTAAGTTTATTTTGTGGTAGTTATGTAGGTAAGTACATATTCCATATTCATTATTAAATTGCAATAAATATTGTAGATCTTTTTCTAACCTCATCAAACCTACGCCACTGGGTGGACCCTAACATCTTGAAAAATTAGAAGCAGTTAGTATCCTGGAAACTTTTACCCGCCCCTGTGATAAATCATATATGTAGGAATTTCCACATAGACGGCACTCTAGAGGGCGCTGGCGACGCGAGCCACCAGCAGCGAGCGAACTAACGAGAGAGAGATTAGCGAGCGAGCGATCTCGACGCGAAGGTCAGAGAGAGCCAACGCTGCTGCTAAGAAAAGCAACCGGGAACCGACTGGCCTAGTAGGGACCAGCTCTAATCTAAACTAGAAGTGAGGTGACGCAAAGGTCGCCCATGCTTCACCTGAACTGTACGTGTGTTACCATTGTGAACTGAGAACCATTGTGTACGAAAAGAGAGAAAGAGACTGAGGTTCGCGAGTAGGCGTTCCCGTCGTCGATAGATCCTGGAACTCTCTATTTGTTAGAAATTAGCTACTTTTCTTTAATTAATAATTGTTAAGTTTTGAATAAATTAGTAGAAAGAAAAAACCTTTAGCCCCTTGTTGTCTCCCACATATATGCATCACATTTTTAGCAGTTGTATATTATTTTAATTAGAAGTAACTTTGAAATGTACATTTGTGCACCTCCGGCTGTTATTTCGTTCCAGAAGCAAAAGGCTTTAGTAAAAAAATTATCTTTCATTTTAAAATTATATGAAAAGATTATTACTAAATTCATAAATCTAGTAAGTCACAAAAGAAATAAACATTTAACCATGAAGTTTTATGCAAAAAGTTAGAAAGCTTGCCTAAAAAATTATGAAGAAAAGATAAAATGAGAGGAATGGGATTGAATGCTATATAAATATTGACACATATCTCTAAAAGTAAATAGATTTTAACGAGTGATTGTTTTATCCTACTAAATTGGGATTTCAGAATACAAACATTGAGGTCAATTGAAGATATCTAGATTTTATCTTCTAACTAGCCAGTTGAAGGATTTTGGCTGATATTTTGTTTATTCGAAAACTGTAACTCAAATAATTTGTCTTTAGAAGAATAGGTTATTCTAAGTTTGTATTAAATTCGTATAGAACAATCGAGTGAAGAAATAGAAACAACTTTCCGATGAAGAGCATGAAAAGAAATACAGAATATTCACAACACTTAAGAGCATCACACTTGCAAAGGTTACCCACTTTTTTGAGTTCCTGCGAATTAAAGGAGTTGAGCAGCATGGCCAAGAAGAGATTGAGTACGAGGAAGTTGCCCATGGTGAGAGCGACCAGGAAGAGAACGATGCACACTTGGTACTTCTCCCCTGAGACGCGCATGCAGTCCCAGAGGGGTTGAACCCACTCTCCACACAAGATGCGGAACATCATGAGAAGAGAGTGCCAGAAGTCAGTGAAATTCCACCTTGTATAAGAAAAGAAAAGAAAGTAATGTCAGATAGACCATTAGGAACTTCACATTTTTCTGCAAAGGAGTTGTAGTAATAAAATACCCATTTTTTTGCTGTTAAATTCATTACTTTCAACAATGGGATTTTTTCAAACAACAGTTATTTTCAAATTAAGACAAACTGAAATTAGTATTGAAATAAACCTGAATGAACTCACATGGGTATAATTTTCCTTACTCGTTGCATGTGTGTGTTCTAATCTGGGAAGAGGCAACAGAAAGTTATCTTCGTTTAAGAACACGATTGTATCTGCTCATAAGCTATAAGGGTCCCCCAAATGAAAAGTGGACACGCGCAATTGTGTCAGAATTATTGCAGTTATAGCAGCGCCACTGAATATACTTTTTTAGGGAGGTAAGAGGTGTGTGTACACGGTATACGATGTACAATAATGAAACTTTTTCGAAATAAAGTGAGTGAGTGAATATTAACGTAGCACTGTTCAACTACACAAGGGCTTTTGGCGACGGACCGTGTAATTTTGAACCATGGTCAAGTGACGCGGACGACACCTGAGCTGGCACCTCCTCTCCTAACTATCACACCACACCAACGGGAGGACGTTTGACCTCTCGAGAGATTTAACGTGCAACTCTCTACTACACGGCGGGTATTTATTGGTACTGGGCTCAAACTCATGACACGCTAGCCATGGTCCGATACCTTGACCACTTGGCTACCACGGCTACTTTTCGAAATAGAGGAAATAGATCAAAAGTAAAGTGGTACTATTCATAGATGCGTCCATAAAGGTGAGTTGGATGCGGATATCTATCAGCGAATAGGGGCATTTTATGGCGAGCACTGCTTAGTTCGAACAATTGGTGGAAAAGTTTTCGTTAAGGATGGCAAACGGTATCAGATCTCCATGACGGCCTCCAAATGTCTCCCGTGAAACCCTGAAAACCTAAAAATTCCGATAAAGTCTCCCTGAAATCTTCCACACTTTTTTCCCTTTAAAAGAGCATTGCGTTTCCATTTGGACGATGAGCTGAAGGAAGCTATGCGGGACTTTCTTCGAGAATCAACCACGATCTTTCTATATCGAAGTCAATGAACTGTTGAATCGATGGCACATGTCTTGCAACACCCATGGCGATTAATTTTGATTTCTAACAAAAGTATTATTTTTATTCAACTTGTCCACTTTTCATTTAGAGAACCCTTTTATTTTTTAACTAAAGGTTTTTTTAGTTTTCTTTTTTACATAGCGAGCTGAAATGACCTACGGAAACATAATCTGATGTCATTGAATGAAATTATATGAAAACTGTTCCTTTTTCTTTGTCATTTTCAGGTGTTCATAAATGGGGAGGGGGAGGGGTTCATTAACGATCCGAAAGGAATACTTTGGATCGATTTTCTTTTAGATACAGGTTTTAATAAATAATTAAAGTAAAATTGTCGAGTATTGGGTAATATTCAGGTATGTATGGTAGATTCGGATTTGGGTTCCATGAAGTCTCTTTACTGTAACAATTATTTATTGTTCTTGATTAATATACACGCACAATTTATATCAATACAAAAATTAAGAACAAAGGACATGATAGTTTTTCATAACGACCGCATTTATTTCTCCCCTGGGTGGTCACTTGAGGGCGCTTCTGCTTCTTGGTACAATAAAGAATTACTTGGGACAAGAATGATTCAGAATGTTTTTAAAATTAATTTTCCGATCATGAGATCAAATAAAAAGAAAATAACACATCAACTCATAACATATTAAGTCAAACGTATTCTTAATATTTTAAATGAGGAATTATTATATATTACGTATAATAAAAAAATCAGAAACATAAGAAATTTAAATCCTTTGCCAGAAATAATGAAAATTTCTCTTTGTACAGATTATTTCATATTCTGAGAAGTCTGAAGTTTTCAAAAAGATATCTGTATTACTTTTCCTACGTCTTTTCTTAATGTTTATAAAAAAACACATGCTTATATTCTTAATGCTTCATTTATCTTTTAGAAGTAAAGACATTAAATTTGATAACAAGAGGTTAATTCTCAAATACCTTGGCACAGGATCTGGTGCGAAGTTCTCCGGCGTGTAAAGGTCGCTGAACAACTGCACCCCCAGAATGGCAAATATGTAGACGATAACAGCGAGTACGAGGGTCATGTTCCCCACAGCCCCGAGAGTGCTCGCGATTATCGTCAGCAAAAGGCGCATCGTGGGCCAAGCTTGGGCTAGTTTCACCACTCGCAGCTGAAGAAAAGATCAAAATGAGACTCATGAGAGAAAATTTGAGCGAGGAAAAAGCACAAATTGCTGCATATCTAAGTAAAAAATATATGCAAGTATAGCTTAGTACTGAAAAACTTTGTAAATATTTGTAATGTTTTATCCGTCACATACAAGAAACTAAGAAACTTGATTGTATTCACAATAATTGTTAATCTAGAAGCTCTCCATCATTATATCGTCGGCCTAATTATCAGAATTCGTAACTCCATCTGGGGTGCTAATTTGTTATAGGAGTGCTAAGTGCCAAGTTGTTGTTTATGTTCACCAAGGTGGGCGATAACATTACAAAATGTTTACCTTGATATTTTTATCGTGTGGTAATGGGGTAGCCATGGGGATAACTTATATTAAAGTTATTTTTATTGGGTTTTTACTGAGGTATTCTTTTAATTTCAGACGATTTTAATTCGATTTCTTTAAAAATGTAACCATTTCCATTGCATTTGTTCTTCAAGCCACTATTTCCGTATTCTGTTGTATTTAGTGCTATTTTCGAATATAGATTATTCTAATATCATTGGTGAATACCAGGATATTTTTTAAAAAGAATGAGTGCTATGCTTTTAACTATTGCTACATATATATATCTAATATATAAAATTCTCCTGTCACAGTGATTGTAACCAAACTCCTCCGAAACGGCTAGACCGATTCTTATGAAATTTTGTGCGTATATTCAGTAGGTCTGAGAATAAGACGTTAACTATTTTTCATTCCAATATTGCAAATAGTTGAAAAGATATCAATTAAAAACCTTAAAACGCGCAGTTGTTTTACCCTATGTGTTGTTTATTTCGCTTGGCGTCGAAAATCGGTTTCGCGCCAGATGTGACTTTTCTCTGTTCCATCATCCAAATTACCCTGCCCAAACTAGCAAAAGAGGTGTCTATAACAAATCAAAAATCACCAAATTTGGCGAGTGAAAAGTTTATTTATTTTATTTTTTGTACATATCTTTAATTCAAAAATTCATATATTGCATCGGTTTACAAAATTAAATATGAAAAATATTTGCTAAAAACTTAATCGCTTTTACTTCGTTATCATTATTTCAAATAAATGACACGTGATCAGTTATTGCCATTTTGCTCAAGATAGTTTTCACGTTCAGTTAATTAAGTGATCTGATATAAATCAATAGTTTTCAAAATGTGTCCCGAGCTCCCGCCAACAACAACTATTGTGTTACCTGTATAAGCCATTCCTGAATATTTTCAGACATTTATGAGTCTATTTATTATTAAACGACAGTTAATAAAGCTGTTATATTCAGAATGCGCAAAATTTTCGGGGATCTTTTTCAATTAAAGATAAATCTATACGTATTTTATAATTGTGAAAGGTAAAGGTAAAATAATAAAAGAACAGATACATTATCAGTATACTGTTTTCTAGCATTAAGTACTTCAATTTGATCTATTTTTGTGTTTTGTACAGTGAAGAATCCCAGCCAAACACAAAGTGCCTGATTTGGGTCATCGAACGACTAAATCTAAAGTCATGCGAAATAGAAAAGCTCAAAAACAGGCGGACAAATCCAACAGGACAATGAAGATGTGCGTGGGAACATGGCGCAGTTGCGTGAATCATAAGAGGCACAAGTTGAACAAAATCAACAAAGACGATTAGAACAAAGACAAGCGTGTCGATTCATATTTGACGCACGCAGAGCAAATGACCAACAAAGCCAACAAGTACATCGAGCATTTACATCCGATTCATTCCGTCCGCTAGCATTCGAGTATGAGCCTGATGTTAAATATTACGCTCATTTGAATGTGAAAATTGGTGCTATGGACAAGGAATGTCTGTATTGTAATGCGCTTGAATTAAAAAATGAGCCAGCCGGGATGTGCTGCGCTTCAGGAAAAGTGCAACTACCAGAAGAAACACCACCTGAACCATTGTCACGTCAATCCACATTCAACGTGCGCAAATGAGATCAACGCTTGCTTGAAATCATCGACAATGTGGCGTAATGTTGAAAAAGTACAGCAGAAAATAAATAGGCGCGTTCAAATGCTTCAAGATCCATCCGCTGAAACATTCTCAAACAACTGTTAGATATCGGCGATAGAAAAGCAGCTGTACATGGAAACACTGGATGCATAAAATGGCCGACCGATTTCTGTACAATCATTAACTCGCAAAATGCTCTCATTGACCAGATATTTCCCGCTTTACGCATACAATAATTGAATCATGAGTGTATGGCAGAAAGAGCAATTTTGGCAGCAAAAAATGTGGACGTCAATGATTTGAATTTCAAGATACAACAGTTGATTCCAGGGGACTTGATGTCATACAAATCTATCGATACAGTTTGCGATACCAATGAAGCTGTAAATTTTCCAGCAGAGTTGTTGAACTCATTGGATTTGCCAGGCATGCCACCGTACTCTTTACAATTGAAGGTTAGATCTTCGGCTATTTTGCTTCGTAATTTGAACCCACCACGGTTGTGTAATGGCACGTGATTAGTCCTTAAAAATGATGAAAAATGTTGTCGAAGCAAGCATTTTGAATGGCAAATTCCAAGGAGAAGATGTATTACTACCACGAATCCCTATTATTCTCACAGATGGGCCAATTGAATTCAAACGGATTCAATTTCCAATTAGATTGGCATTCGCAATGACAATAATTAAGTCTCAAGGCCAAACGATGTGTTTGTGGCCTAGATTTGGGCACACCGTGCTTTTCACACGGACAATTAAACGCGGCATGTTCTCGCGTGGGTAAACCATCTAGTTTGTTTGTGTTGGCTAAAGATGGACTCACTAAAAATATCGTACACTCCATTGCACTAAGAGACTGTTAAAGTTATTTTTTAACGGTCATAATTTGTGATAGAGATGTAATTTGAAATTTGTTAGATAAATAATAAAAGTACAAAGAATTCAAAAAACGAATGTTTGGAGTTTTGTTACTTTTATAGGCCGTCATCGTTCACAGCGCTCTATTCCTTTTTCAGTCATATACCACATCCCCACACACTTACAATGAGTTAGTTAATTTTTATTTGACTACCAAAAATTCTCTAGAAATAATTTATATGGCAAAACAACGTTATATATATATATATATATATATATATATATATCGCACATTTCCATTTTTTAAAAAACTTTTTAATGTTTTTTGAACGTTCATTGTTCAATGAAATTCATTGAAGGAACTCTCAGTTTTTGGAATATTGTTATTTATTTATGTATTATTATTATTACATTATATGAGCATTTTTATATATATTATAATTATATCATGTAAATATTATTATATATAATAATTATTGTTAAATTATATTATATTATAATAATAGTATATTACATATTATTATTTTAGTAGTAGTAGTAGTATACATAATTTTTATTATATTAAAATTCATTATTGGTTGATATATTGATTATTTTCAATCCATTCCTATATTCTTCTTTTGAAATATATTTCAAAACAATTCTTCACAGTTATTTTCTTAACGATTTGTTACCGCTAGGCCGCCATCTTCGATTCCATGTAACTCGACAACAACCGCTGTGTGGCGCGTTGCACTCATGTATCAAATTAGTTCATCTTGTGAAGTTATGCATTCTGATAATTAGGCCTACGATATATATCTTTGAAAGTTACACATTTAAACAGTTCAAAGCTGAATTGATTTTCGTTTCAAAATAAACATAAACATTTTATGTAAATAGGGTTTATTTTAGCTGCTATTTATCATTTCCTTTTGATGTATTACTCTTTAATTTTGGATATCTATATCAAATTCACTCGATTCTCTGTCTTATACATTTATAATAAAATAAAAAGTATTTATTTAATAGTAAAACTTACGTAAAAAATATGCAATACGTTTACTTTAAATTTCTAACATTTTACTTGTTTCCCTTTAATAATTGCATAAGTAAGAACGGTAATTATGTGAAATTTTATCATTTAATTCCAAAACCATAACTTTTGAAACAAAAAAATTACGATTTCTACTAATTATGACTATTGCTATCCTTTAAAAATATAATTACCCTGTTAATTATCAATAATAATTATTTATTGATTAATTTAAACAATATCTATTTGCTTATTAGTCGGACTAATTTTAAATTTTGTAAAAGTATGAAAAAACAGTAACAATATTTCTATTGTTTACAAATAAAATTAATATTACCGGCTTATTGTGTTTGTTGTTATAGCTATTATTTGAATAAGTTATATCTATAACAACAATAATACTAGCTATAATTTATTTAATAAAAAACTAATATTATTTAAAGAGAAATTCTTCTCGTATATTTTTTTAAAGAACACATTTCAAATTAGGAATCACGAGTTGTACAAAACCGTAATTTTGTATTTTAAAGAAAAACATTGCGCCTCCAAAAGGGTTTAGAGAAAATAAAGCTTTCGCACTGACCAATCTAAAAGTCCTGAGAACGGAAAGCCCTCCCACGGTTTCAAAGCTGAGGTCGGCCAGACTGACGAGCACCACCACCAAATCGAAAAGATTCCATTTGCTGCGAAAGTAATCTCGACCCAGGGCTAATATCTTTACGGCTGCCTCCAAAGAAAATATCACTGTAAACACCTAAGGAAAAAATAAAAGTTTTTGTAATGATTTTGCGTAAGAGCCTATGCATTTAAATATTACAGATTCATAACTGTGTTCCTGGATTCCATATATCCACAGTTTTTCAAAATGAGTGTGCATACAAAGAAATTAAACCGCTTGCCATATCAACTGTATTCTTTTACGTTAAATTAAAATGTGAGTATACTTTTCAAATTTTATAGTAAAATTTAATTCTTAAAAACCAAGAATTGTGAACCGTGCATTATATACTGTTGGCCGGTGTTGGTTTTGTCGAATCGGGAACTTGCATTGTAAAAGGACTGATATGCTTTTATTTGTTGGCGCTTAAAATCCTCCCATTAACTAGATGAGGAAGAGAACAGGCTCCAGCTAAAATGTCACCCTCGTCCCTTGACCGTGGCACAAAATCACGAGGTCATAAGCAATAGCCGTCGTGTCTCTTCGAATGCGACGTTAAGATTCAACATTGGCGTTTATAAATTTCAAATTTTTTTCCCCTGTACAATTTAAGATCTTGATTCAATAGAATCTCTTCTTTATAGATGTGTCGAAAAAACTCGAAGGAATTAAGTACTTCTTTATTGAGTAACTATAACTCACATTTTTCATCAAATTAGATTTTTCCAGCAATAGTTAAAATAAATAGTATAATAATGATAGTTACTATTAATTTTTTTAAAATTTGTAACAAAAACTACTTTCTAATAAAATACTTACCAAATTTCCAAACTTGAGTATTCTTTCGGTTTTGGCGGACATTCCATAATGCTCAATGGATAAAAATGCCGTGTTGAAAAGAATGCAAACTGTGATGACCAGGTCAAAGAGAGGATCGTTTACAATCACAGCTAGGTAATGCCTCAGCTGCTTGCAACCTCGGAGAATGGTTCGAAACACCCATCGGCACCGATGGTAAAAGTAACCTATTGATAAAAGAAAATCTTAACACAGAATTATCATTTACCTTATTTATGTTACCTGCTTGTTAAACTTTGAATTTATATGCTTAAGAAACTGAATAAGAAGGCAGTCTGCACAAATCTAAAAGATAATTGGGAGTGAATGCTTTTGTTCCTAGTCAACAGCTATATTTTAAGGTATCCGACTCCCCTAAAATTGTGAATTTCGCCAAAAATTGACAAATTTTTCTTATGATATTATTTTGTAAGCCATTTTATTAGCTTTATAAAAATATCAAGTTTATTATTTTCCGTTCACTAGAACAAAAACTACGAGTGTTTTAGTAAAAGCAGATGTTATTACTTTAAACAAGATATCACACTTTAAAACGCGTTTTACTCGAAATGTGGTTTTTTTTAAAATGCTCAAACGGGGACAGCGAATGCTCAAAAAGTTTTGAAAATAATTAACTGAAATTTTTTGTGTATGTTCTGTACAACAGTCGAAGTGTTTTAACTTTCAGATGTATCGATCACTGTTTTATTACAAAATTTACAGTCCCTTATATGAATATAATCACTGTTTTCTTAAGCAATTTCATATAATAACTACGATAAAGTGCTCTAGTTTTTGTAAAAATTAAAATATCTTATCCTGAAGGTCATTTCAAAAATGAATAACATAGTAACACATCAGAATTGAAGAATTGAAAATGTGCTCATAAACTTTTGGCACACAATGGACCGTGTTTATGTTATTTTTTGTAAATTTTTACCCATTTTTCCCATTTTAGTAATAATACTTTTTTTATCTTCTTGATTTTAGCATATTTTTCTTAAAATGTACTAAACAAATCTAAAAACCACACAAAAAAAATCCCCAGATCTCCCATTTTCTTAAAAAGAAAAAGTTGTCACAAATAGTCGGATACCAAAAATAAGTTTTTGATTTCTGAATAACACGTATTTCCTTAAAAACAATTTTCGGTTAAAAATTGTTATTTTTTTTAAAGAATTTTAACTCCCACGAGTTGAAAATGAAAGAAAAAAAAAACATTCACATAAATTCTCATCTGTCAACTTAGTCACTTTGTTCATTAAAATTTGATTTCTCATAAAATACGCAAGAAAAACTTACAATTAACGTAATTGATTGTATGATTACTGCAGAAAAAAATGAAAGGACTTACTGCAATGTACTCTACTCCAAGAAACAGAAAGACTTTGCTCACTCGATGGCCTTCTCAAATTGTCTTCAAACACATGAACCTAAATATTGGTAACACATTTGTCATTGATATATTGTATAATAAAAATTTCAAGAGTAAAAATAAATTCAAACGACTTCAAAAAGATCTTTGTAACGTACAGGACTAATAACCTTCCTTAGGTAAATTTGTTCTTATTTAACTTAGAACTGAGTGGTTAAAAGAATTAATCAGCTCTTTTTTTTTAAAAAAATCACTAAAGTAATATTAAAACATTTTATAATGTTTTTATGTAGACTTTACATTAACTATAAATATAATAATAGCAGGAATCTCTCAAAGCACGTTAAGTTAAAATTATAATTTTATTGAAGAAAATGATGAGGAATGTTTTAAAGCTTTTGGTTTCACAAATAATTCTTTCTAAAAATAAGAAAAATTATATAAAATGTGTCGTGACTTAAATCGAGTCAGTTGAAATTCCTTCTTAAATGACGAATGGGTTTGTAATGGGTTAAATTCATATGACGTCATAGTCACATGATAAATACAATCACGTACTTTCAGCCAATCAGTTCAAGCGCTTCGCTGTTGCCAACTTTTGCTCCTCGCATGACATAATTATAAAATTTGAAATTGTATCTAAATTTTACATACATAATAGCAAGTTTGATGTCAGTTTTGATTTCACTGGAGAACATGAAGTTGTCTTTATCGTGTGACCACGATGAATATAGCCCATTACACCAAAGCTTCTCAGACTTTCAATATTAGCGACCCAAGTTTCAAGCATAATTTCTATCACGCCCCCATATAATGACAATATATTGAATGCAATAATAATGTACTTTTAAGCTAAAGCTATAATGCGACCGAAATTATAAACCATAGAAAAAATCAATATAAGTATTAAATTTTGCATACGTAACTTTTAAGTAATAAATATCTTACGTTATACTAGTGAAGGATAAGTATTATGTTACTTTTCACAGTTCAGAATGTGTTTTGTGTTTTGCTTCCTTCAGTAAATTAATAATTTTTTTTAAATAATCTTTTATTTTCGACTTTTCGATATGCTCATCTCCACCCCCCATATCGAGGCATCATGCCCTTCTAGGGGGGGGGGGGCGCACCTCAATTTGAGAAACGCTGCATTACACAATTAAACAATCAATTATTTTGAAAATAATATTAATAATAATAATATTTCCTTAAGGAACTGTAAATTTGAAGTAAATTTAAAAGATTTTGTAACAACTTCTAAATTTATTTTGTCGTCTCTCAGATCATTCTGAAAAGAGGAATAAATCAGACTACTTCGGGAGAAAATGCTTTCATAGTGGTTTCAGTCAAAAGCAAAACATTTTACAGTACATTTAACAACTTCTTTTTTTCAGCTGTGCTGCCTGTTTATTTTATAAGAAAAAATCTATTTTAAAGAATGCAAGATTTGATAAAAGTTTAAGAAAAAAACAAGATCTTCCAAAAGCTTTGAAAGATATTTCAAGCATTTAACCGAAGCTGAAATTTTGCTTAATTTAATAATTACTTAATTTTCTCTTTACTAGCCAAAGAGAAAGAACCCTTCTTATCATATCATTCGATTCTATTTTCTAGTTTTTTTAAACTACCTCGTGTTATCTAATGTTAATACCTCAATCCTTTCAACCAATCTGCACCCTTGGCAAGCTAGCACTTCTGGATTTACCCTGACCAACATTCCAGCAGCCATCCAATTAAATAGCAATCTACCAATCCCTGGAGTCCCATTTGCGGAAAATTTCTGATACCAAAACTAGAAATCTCTCTTTTTATGCCAGAGTGAAAATGTCACTTTTTTTCTTTATTTTTTTCTTTCCTCTCATTTTCACGCAATGAATAAGATTTACCAGACAACCTGGAATCGAGTTTGTTCTGTTTTAGTTGGCAGATTGATGATGAACTCTGACCTTCAAAAAAAAAGTTGGCAAGGCTGGCGTTCTATACGTGACAGGCTTCAAGCAAGTGGATATGAATTTGATTAATTATAACACTGTTGAAAATTAGTATGATTTCTTCATCGAAGTCCCTGGAGTGAACTTTCTTTTTTAAGCTTTGGTACCTATTTTTGGCGAATTATATATGGATACTGAATAGTTGAGAGGAAATTTGATTCTTACATCAGCATAGTAGAATTTAAATGGTTCAAAATACTTTTGCATTAATTACTTACATATTTCATACAGTAGATTTTCAAAAGGGATTAAAAAAAACGTAAAATTCGGTGTATAACGCGCACCTGTACTTTCAAGCTGCATTTTTAATTTTTAGGCATATTCGCCGTATAACGCGAACCCTCTTTTTTACAAAGAAATCTGAAATGTTAATATAGTATGCTCTTGTGTTTTGAAACCATTTATTCGAGGAATAATCCCAGACTTTTGAAAAAATAGTATACTTCTAGAACTACAAAACTTTTAGTTCATAAGGCTTGTCATTTCTTTTAAACAAACAGTATTTCTATGTGTGTAGAGGTAAATTTTTTATGCTAATTTTTTTGTTATTTTTAAGGCTATCGTTTTTATATCCGACGTATAACTCGCACCCTTCAATTTCGATCTTATTTTTTGTGTTGAAAGTGCGCTTTGTTCGCCTGATTTTACGGTACCTTAAAGGTGCAATGATTTGAAAGAAAAAAACAACTTAAAACTGAATTCAATTTCTCTCAAAGATGTTAAACCACTTAACATTCATTTAATTTAAATAATATGAAATCAAAAATACGAGGTACGTTGCCATTTGCCCTCTCGTTACTTTCAAGTACGATGTTAGTAAATAAAGTAATCAATAAAAATAAAAAATAAATCCAATTATTTTTTTATTTTTTCAGAGTAAACAATCTTTTAAAATGGCTGACAAAAAATTGCAAATTTCTGACATTTTAAACATTATAAAATTTTTTGTAAAATTCATAAGTAAAAACAGAATACAATGAAATTGTAAGGGAAAATTTTAATCCACCAATGTTTTTAAAAGATTCCAAAGCAAGAAATAAATTCAAGGAATGCATCGAAACGTATTTAAAATGAAAATAATATGTTTGAAAGATTCCTAAATAGAAAGGGAATCCAATTCAAACGGGAAAAAATTGAGAATTATCTCCTGATAAAACTCAAAAGGAAGTAATGGATCCCTGCTGATCGAGGGTGTCTCGAGTTGAAAGAGAAATGTTGATGGTAGAGTAAGACTTCAAAAGAAATTTTTAAATAAGAATATTAACTAACACGACTACAGATAATATTTAGAAAATTAAGTGGTTTACACACAGAGACACTATTATTTACATTATTTTAATAACATTATATTTGACAGCTATTTACAACTATAAAGTTTCGGGCATTTGTAAGAAAGAACAGCGCGGACGAGTGAGTGCTTGTTTACATTGTTCTATATTACAACACGCAGGTATTGGCGGCGGATCCCTGTATTTTAAACCATGTTCAAGTAACGAGGATGCCACCTGAGTTGGAACCACCCTAAAAAAGTGATACCAGCTCCTGGGAAATGTACTAGGTCTGCAAAGGTAGAAATACATATCCGCAGCCCCATTAGAAAAAAAGATAATGGTAATGAAATTAACACTTGGAAAATTCCTAACATAAATTATGTACTAAAATTATGTTGCATTAAATTATAAGTTTGTAACGGGTTCTATTTTTAATTCTGATTAATCCTCTAGGGAAAATACTTTTGATGACGTTATGCAATTATAAAACTTCTCTCGGTAGAGAAGCCGCGATTTACGTTATAATGAGGGTTACTATTTAAAGTCAAGTGAAGAGAGAAGTTGGTGAAGGTGATTTTCATATAAAGACTACGAAGTTAGCCAGAGAAGCTAATATGGAATCGCCGCAGTGCAAGTTGGAAGAAACCGAAGAGAGGTTCAAGGACTAGCATTATTGTTGAGGATCATCCAAGTACAAGATTTAGATTCTAGATATTTAGATTATTACTTAAGCTGACGGGCTCTCTATAGCCTACGTAGCATTTAGATAGTGATCAGAAAGTCATAATAAAGTGTATATTTTAAGAAAATGCCTCACCCTCTTTGATAAACCATCACACTTCCGCGGGCGAGAGTCCGCGACAAAATATGAGAATTATTTCTAAAAGTCAATTATTTATACACATGCATTAAATTTTTGGTACATAAATTATATTCCATTTCAAAAATCAAACACACATAATATAAATATTTCTCTTCCTTCCTATTTTTTTTAAATTTAAGTTGCATTCAATTTTTTTTTCTTATTTTTTTTCTACTAAAATTGTTTAATTTGTGTGTATGTGGTAAAAAAGTAACAAGTTTCTGTTACGATATACTTATAAATGGAATATGACTATAATATCGAAGAGGTAATTAAATTTGACATGAGTAGATACGTATTATATAAAAACAGATAGAGACTGTTATATAAAAAAAATATTCCAGGACAAGGGAGAAATATCTCGATTATTTCGCTCAATATCTTCGTAGGTATTTTTCAAATCGGTAGAAAAATATTAGAAATAATTTTTATATGAATTTCAAATAGGAATGTGTTGATGATTGGCTGGCCCCCAGCTACAAATATTCCTTCTAAATTTTCATTTCGTATAACTTGTATTCAAAGCTTACTGTACTCTTGGGAAGTCCGGAAGCGTGGTTCCTCAACACTTGACCCAGAACAGGCAGTTGACCCCCCGTGCTTATGACAATGTCCGGTGCTTCACCCAAACAGGACGGGCGTGATCTCTTTGGACATCTGTACTGCTGACTCTCTTCGTCTTCTTCCTCTTCGAACAGAGTCTCTCCAGGGATCACGACGCGGTCTGAAAAAATATGCAGGAATTAAAACTATCATTGAGAGAAACAACTGAAAAATGGACCGTGTCTATTTTATAGTACACTTTTAATAGCATTCGAAAGTTTGTAAGTATAACTGAACTATTCCACTGAACTGGAAACCAGTATTTTTAACGCTGCTCACATTTCATTGAGAAAGCGGCAATTACTCTAAATTATAATTAATGGTATTTTCAAATCACATGAGTGCCACAATTTTTTTCATCAAGATATGGGATGTGTATCTAAGTCAAAAAGAAATAGGAGCTTCGTTTATTTTGAGGACTATCCTACAAGAATATTAATCTCACGATTGTTTTAATAATCCAATTAATTCGATATTATTTTTATAAAATTTTAAGGTTTCAACGTACGTTAAAGAATGTATTAATCAATAAGATAAAATGTTTCTTATATAAGCTTTAATTTTACTATGTGAAAACCTTCAAGAAAAAAAATAATTTTAACAGCAATTCTTTTTAAACATTCTAATGTAACATTACGGCAAAATATCACATATTTTATCAAATTGGCCCAACAAGAAATGTTTTTTTATTTTTTGAAATTATTTTATCTTTTATTTCTCTCACGTAAATCATTTACCAGATTTTACCAAATTATCTTTAAAACGTTAATACTATGTAAAACATTTTAAAATTCGTATTCCACTTGGATTCTAGGCATAATATGCTTAGAATTTACATTTTATTACGTAAATAAGTTACCCATTAGAGCCCAGAATCTAAAATAAATTTATTGTTATAATTTTTTTGTTGCGAGTTCGACCCCGACCCAAGTCGGTGGATTTTCTTGATGCTGAAAATTGACAGTGGCCATGTCGTATGATTATACGGCATGTGAAAGATTCTTAGAGTGTCTGTTTGGATGCTCTCGGCAAAATTAAATCCTAGGGCAAGTTCGCATCGTCAAGAGCCCAGGTGCCTCCTTCTGTGGAGGAAACTGGGCGTCAAAATTGCTTGCTGTAATTGGTATCGCCTATATGGTGCAGCGCTAAAAAGTGGTACCAGCTCCTGGGGAATGTACTAGATCTGCAAAAGTTTAAAATACCAATGCATCGCCCCATTGAAAAAGAAAAAAAAATTTTAGTGTAATGATTAAATATACTTTTCAACAATGAACTGTAAAAGTAATACAAATTATGAAACACACAAATTAATACTTTTCTTGCCTGTATTATTAAAGTGAATACGCATTTCTTGCATGTTTCCTTTCGTGCATTGCTTTTCAATGCAACCATCATTCAGCAAAGAGTATCAGAGAATTTTAAGTAACTTCAGTCAATAATCTGTTACAGTTAATGCTTTACTAAATTAGTGTGAGATCAGTACTGATCAAAAGGCTTTATTCTACAATCATTTTAAAGTTATTTTATTGGATTTTATATGAAATTTTTAAGCATTTTAACTTTTTTTAGTTCTTTATTGCGCGGAGAAAATCGGAGAGAGATGTTACAAGAATATCTAAAAGATTATTTCAAAACAAATTAATTACTTTCTCCAAATTAACACCTATTAATTATAATTTTACGTTCAAAACTGTTCTGCACTGATACTCACTTCGAAAATTGTTCCTCGGCGTTACCGTAAGGTCACTTCTGGGTACCGGAATTCTTGCAGGGGCAGCCCTCGGAGGGGTGGGAAAGCCTGCTCCCCTCCTGGGACTGCACCACCTCTGCGGCTGTCGAGACCGTCTGCTGAATGTGGGGCGGAACATTCTCGTTTGGGCTTTCAAAGCAAGTAAGGTGGTGTAGATCTTGGACGGGAAGCTCACTCTCAGACGCTTTATTTTATCTTGTTCCTGTAAATTGCAAGAAAAAATGAGATAAGATCATGCAGTAACTTGAAGGACTAGCATTGTCCCTAAATTATGAGCTTTTCCGCAATACAATTGTCTTTCTCAAATGGCATATCATTATTCAATAAAAATCCATCTATTAACTTTAAATTTAGAAACACATTATAAACTTAAACCAGATACGAATTCGTTATTTTGTTGTACGTTGCATTTAATTTATTAATATACTAAATATGACAGTTCTTTAAATTAGTTTTAAATTCAATTGGTACATATATACATTAGGGTGGATCACAGTAATATGGAGGGGAAAAAATTATTTTTAACCTAAACCTACCTATTCTGAAAAGATGCTCTATGGCAGTGATTCTCAAACTGTGGAGCGTGGCCCCCTAGAGGGGCGTGATAACCCTATGTGGGGGGCGCGAGCCTATAAAAAAGTCGGAACTTAAAGATTTTTTTAAAAAAATTATTATTTAAAGATAGTTTATTTGAAATATATATTACTTAAAAGTAATAGATACAATATTTAATACTTACCTTGATATTTTGCGTGGTGCATAATTAAGGTAGTATTATAGCTTGAGTGTTTAAGTATATTATTATTACATTCAATACATTGTTATTGAATGGGAGGGGGTGCGATGAAAATTATGATTAAAAATTGGGTCGCAAATACTGGAAGTTTGAAAAGCACTGCTCTATGGAGTGGAGATTAAGAAAATAATATAATAATAAATAATGATTGTAAATCTTAATTTTTCTCGAAAGGGATTGAGTTTTCAGAAAAAATGGGGGGAAAACTGAATTATGGTTTGATAATTTAGACTCTAAATATTGTTCCTCTACAACACAAATAACCAAAAGTGATGATTATTTATAAAGTGAATACCGAGAGTAGTGAGCAGTACAATGTACATTACAAAATTTAAAGACTCCCTTCCTCTCCTTTCATCATCGAGCTTTTTTCCGTTTTATCATGCACTGTCATTACACAGTAGATTTTTAAAAATTTAATTCTAAAGAAGCTGCTAAAAATGTTCCTTCAGTACTTCTCAAACTTTCAACATTTGCGACCCAATATTCAATCATAATTTTCATCGCCTCCCCCCCCCTCCATACAATAACAATGTATTGAATTCAATAATACTGCACTTTAACACTAAAATTACAATACGACTTTAACCTCTTAAGTGCCGCCGGCATATATAAAGGTTTCCCTCAGCAAAAGAGTTAATTGTCTCGGACGTTTATGTACGTCATTCCGAAGTACGATCTTTTCTTACACTGCTATCCATAAAATTATTGCGAAAGCTTTGTAATGCAATAAAATAACCTTGACATTGTTTGTGAAGGATTTACTTATTTATTCCTTTTCTCCCCTCCCCTCAATACATCACATACGCGCGTGTACGTGAAAAATGGTGCACTAGGGTAATTGCGTAATTTTTAATCGGCTTTTAAGGGATTAATTATAAAACGTACAAATTATCCAGATAAGTGTTAATTTTTGGATATAATTTTGTATATGACAAGCCCATGGGGTCACCGGTAATTTTTAAACTTATTCTTAATTTAGTATTGCTAAATTAATTATAAAATATACATATTGTGCAGTACTAATATATTTATAAGTGTATTATATTAGTATAAATGTGTATTTTATTTTTTGAATTTTGTCTGTTTACTTCTAGTAAATTAATATTTTTTTTAAAAATAATCTTTTGTTTGTGACTTTTCAATATGCTCGAACCCCCTGTGTAGTGTTATCTTTCCCCTCTAGGGAAGCACGCCCCACAGTTTGAGAAACGCTGATGCACCTGATATTTTTTCTTCCAATAATTTAGTAAGTGTCCTCTAATCGCTGTAAAAGTTTTAAAAATGTCTGTTTTTCTTTAACAGCTTTAACGATACTTTGAATTTTTTACCATATTCAAATGTCTAAACTTTATTCCCTTTGTAGTAGCACTTAACTGAAAAATTAATTATTTTATTTTATTTTTCCCTCATCTATATACCAGAAAACGTCTTTTCCGCATAGGTAGGTTTTGAAATTCTGAAAAACGCTTTTTGATCCACCGTAATATACACTAATTTTAATTAATTTACATCTTTTCAGAATGTCTAGTACACCTCAATTCGTTTTTGTGTCATAACAGATCTTAATATTTTTATTTCGATTATCGAAATGAGCATAATATATAACAGTAGATATATATCAAATATAATTAATATTATATTAAAATTTTTTACTCAGTGTATAGTCTAAGAAATAAAGCATTACTTCATGTCTAGGATACTGTGATATACAGAATTAACTTTAAATACATTAACTGACATTTGATTGCTTTCGAAGATCCTTAAAACATTAATAAAATTTTTCTTACCCTGAGCGTAGTGGCAGCTTCTTCTTCATAAGCAATGGCAACGACGGCCAGTGTCAGGTTAATTAGGTAAAACGAACCAAAAAATATTACTAACATGAAGAAGAAGACGCTTGTTGGGCCTGTCGTGGAATTGATCTAAATAAAGAGAGTTAAAAGATAATAATCCATAAATCGAAGTCAAAGCTTCACATCACACACTTGATTTGATAATGGTTTAATTCATTATAAATAATTTTCTTTAAAATGTGTGGTAATACACAATAAACATTACAGTAAATTTACTGTAACTTTTGTTGTGTTTTCAACAAAAATGAACAAAATTATAAACCAAATTAGAGGCATTTAAGGATGTTTACATGTTGGGGTTAATCTCTTTTGTTATTGAAATCTGAAGTCGTAGTATTGAATTGTGAGGTGCATGATTTAAAGTCCCCATACAGTTCTAAAAACCAACGTTTAATTTTCTTAAGAATTCAATCCAACAACTGGGCTATAATGTGTCAATATGGGTATTTATTACTAATCAGTGTTCTCAAAATAGATTGTAAAGGTTTAAAAAACTATAAATATCAGTTTTTGTCGAGATTTCATTAAGTTCTTTTTTTTTCGATAAGAATTTACTCAAGATTTTAGGTATATTTAGAGATGAACCGGCACTGATAATTTTCTTTCAGTTATCTTAGCGATGATAGATAATTAATTAAAATGATTAAGGATAAGCAAGCAGAGTTCCAAATTATCTAATAAATATATTTATCGAAGTATGAGTTGAATAAGAGAGCTTGAAGTAAAATAGAAATTCATACAATTGTTTATTTAAAGTTTTGTGGAATAAAGAATTATGTATAAGAACAAAATAGTTACGTTGCTCCACTTACTCTAATAAACAATTAAACAGTCAAAATTCACACAACATACATTTATTGAAATAACTTAGATGGACTTTCTAGACATTCTTGTTTAATATTTATTAAGCTAGTTATTATTTGTGCATTGAAATGGTACAGTTTGAATTCCTTAAAATGTTTTTTGATGAACGTATTGAGTCTTCTATATGCGTGATTTTAAAACGCAACTCTCGTTCCCAACCAGTTTTTTCAGAAATATTTTGATAAAATGAATAACTTATTTAGTTACTGAAATAGTAGATCAGAGTTACCAATATCTGGAGGATCATGAGATCAAGCGTGATGAAGGAAGTCTATATAAAGATTCTCTAGGCAGTTACGCCCAGATTACGGATTTATACACTTTCAGACACAAGGAATGTGTAGTAGTTGTTTTTACTTATGCCATCTGATTGACTGTAACATCAGATCAAGGCCCACGAAGTTCATCGAAGCAAAGGGCTAGTTGCACGCCTGTCGTTATCCGTAGCTTTGAGCACCATACAGGTGACAGTACCTTTTGGCTAGATTCCACCCCAGTTTGAGGGACCCTGAGGGTGTGGTGAGAGGTCTCCCACCTATCTTTCCTTTCCACCAACATCACGAGAAGACTTGAGGCTCGACGAATATTTAAAGTACCCCCATGCCGCAAAAGCACTATACATTACAAACAGTCATGCCTTCTCCGGGATTCGAACCTAGGTCCTACGACACAGCAGTCAGCGTTATGAACCACTATACCGGATTGGTGGTAGAAATGTAGTGCTTCCGTATGTACCACACGCGGACTCTACCATCCGATTGCTATGACTGTCACATACCAATTAATTGGACCTCATAACATGTTTCGCTTCTCCCCATCAACTAAAGAGCCGAGACTGTCACTCAGTAATAGATCTTGTATATGCGCAGGATGAAACAACTCTGTTAAAATCTAAATTAGGTATAACGTTGCGCTTCTTACCTCCGCTCCAATATATTTGAGTTTCCAAACATTCATCCTACCAATCTATCACTTTTAGACGGATCTATACGTGACCTTCTGAATAAACCCTTTGAGGAAACTTTGGGGCTAGCTTTCGCGTTAATTCACAGCCATCCCTCAAGAAGAAACCTTGATATGTAGATTAGTTTGACTATATAAAGTCAACGGCCGTGGGTAGCCTAGTGGTTAGAGCATAGGACGCCAGACCGGAAGGCCTGGGTTCAATGCCCAATGTCACCAAATACTCTCCGAGTACACATGGAGTACATGCTCGTCAAATCAGTGGCTCCAAAAATCTTGTGGGCTGTCGTAGCAGCAACCATGGGTGCAGGGGGCTGGAGAA
The DNA here is from genome assembly GCA_019973975.1 of Trichonephila clavata. Taxonomy (NCBI): domain Eukaryota; kingdom Metazoa; phylum Arthropoda; class Arachnida; order Araneae; family Nephilidae; genus Trichonephila; species Trichonephila clavata. The sequence continues at coordinate 190,179 of BMAO01008498.1, read as the reverse complement.
TATTTCCCTTCCTTCCAGTTACATGCCTAAATTGTGGAGGTGGAGATAGGTGGTTTCGTCATCTATAGTGTACGAACCGAGCCAAATCGTACTGTCACCTACACAGGGCTCAAAGCTAACGACAGGCGTACACCTAGCCCCTTGCTGCGATGAATTTCGTGGGCCTCGATCTGACGCCGTCTGACAGGTGGCATTAGAAACAACAACATATAAAGTCAAGGTTTTGAAAATGTAAGATAGAAGAAGCAGAGGAACTGTTGCGGCGATACGTAGGTAGATATAATTCCTTATAAAAACTTGTTAAGAGTGGAGTTTGCCACTATAGTAAATTAGTGAATTGAGAATTAACAATATAAGATAGATTGGAGTAGATTAAATTAAACAGATTACTTGCGCCTGTTTACTTAGTGTAGAGTGCTTTTTTTATATCACTCCTAGAGTCTCCTCTTGTAATTTCACTTTTGGTTGATTAATGTGCTTGAATAGTAATAGAATAATAATTATTACGGAAATTTCTGGTGATGCTTTGCCCCCCCCCCCTCTTAGGTAGGCAGGACGGTGAAGGAGCGACTTCAAATAGAAGTTGCTCACAGCAGTTATTAACAAAACGGACTGTATTTTTTTCTTTGAGATATTCTTATTATACCTGTTAACAATATTGTGCAACAAACCCAAAAGTACAATGGCTGCCGATTTCGAATATCTGACCTTGCAAATATCGAAAATTTGCTGCCTTTTCTCATGACGATAGTTTGGATGTAACATTGGACTATTTTCGAAGGTACATCCTCTCTAACTCGTATTTTCTTCCATTCAGCCAAATTAGCACTTTAAACTGGAACAATTCCGTGGTACAAATGAACGTCACTACCGAAAAAATAGTCAACAAAGAAGATGATTAGATTTAACTGTTGATAATTATAGGAAAGAGTAGTTCTTTATGGACGATATAAGCACATTAATTCGTGCCAGAACCATAGTAGCGTAGCCACTTTTACAGAAGGTCGTTTGAACTTTCTGGAAACGATTTTAATAGTTAATTTTTATCAATAAAAACTGTATTTTTTGTCGAAATTTACTTCTATCTGATAACCATGATTCTTGAAAATAGTTCTAGCTCGAATTTTTCATGAAAGTAAACTTTTTCTTAGTACTTCCATGCAAATTTTACTCGATTCCTCTTGAACCACTTTCCAAAGTCAGTTCAGTATTCTAAGATGTCATTCTCCTAAGGCTCGTTTTAATAAACCTAAAGCACAAAAGTTCATTGGAGGCGTGTCAAGTGATTTTACAGGTATTTCATCGAGTGGGATACACATATTATTCCTATTTCTGATTCTTTCTTTGCTAAATAAGGGGCAGTTGACTTAGACGTGTGACTAGAGGCTTCGTCCATATGAAGCTCAACTTTATCAATGTCCTTTCCATATAAAATTGGAATTTCTTCTTTAAAAATTAGTTTTAAAATAGTCTGCTAATAGTAGAGTAAATTAAATTTGGCTTTACTTGAGACTTTTTTAATTTGCCAATGTTAGAAAATCCTGCAACTATGATGAGTCCTCTTAGGAACTTTACTGTACACTGAAGAGCCATTTCGTACAGTCATTCCCACCAAATGAGAAATAGAAAATTTATCTTCTTTTACTACAGTCAAATATACCATTACTTCATCAGGTGTTACCACGAATTTCCATTTTTAGCATATAGGTCTTTTTTACATAATTTTCTATAATTTGCTTTTCTTTCAGCAATATATTTTTAAAAAGGAGATGAACTTTAAATCCTTATGAATGGTTTTAATTACAATTCCGGATGACATTCCTAGTTTCGCTGCAATGAATCTTTGAGTCAGTGGATCTTTTAGGATCAGAGACTTCACTTTCTTGATAGTTGCCTGCTTTTGAACAGTCTTAGGATGTAGTTTCATGGTCATATTTTCATTTTTACTTTCTGCTAGACGCTTTTTCCCTTTCAAATTTAATACTTTATAATTTCCTTTGATTGAAATGAAACAACTGATATTTTTACATTGCTTTTTTAATTGGTTGATACGAATTTTCCTTCTTGAAATGCATAATTACGTAACCTTCGAGTTATTTATCATTTTTAGGAGCCATTTTTAAAATAAATCTTTTATTTTACTTTCGAATCAAAAGTAAACCTTAACAGACGATTATTCTGAAGTTGCCAAAGGTTTATCGCAAAATGCAAGCGAGAAAATGAATTACAAAATCGTTTTTATAAAGTGCGAACGACCTACTGTATGATACAAGATTACGGAGAATTTTCACTTTGTTAAGTTCAAGGGGTTGCATCTCATTCAGGTAAGTACAAACTGATTTTTACTCCTTAGCTTGTCTTATCTTCAAATCACGTGGTCATTTTTAATTATTAACTTGATAAAAATAATTTATTTTAAATCTTGTGGTAATCATTTCGAGTTCTATTCAATAGCTTCTTCACACATGCGGCGTTCGGACCCCCCCCCCCACCTTGGGAATCAAACCAGCGAACGTGCTCTTCACCTCAAACAACACTAGGAGAAGGTACACGGCGTGGTTTGCTTGTTGAAGCTCTCTGACATTTGTATTCCCTGGCACCGGCCGTTCATAGGGCATTTGATTATCGGATATGGCTGATCCCACAAAATTCACAACTGTTTGAGACTTTCTAATACAGTCGACTCTCGATAATTCGAAGTTGGAGGGACCAATAAAAAACTTCGAACTATCAGGAGGATAAGAAAAAACTCCCAAAATACACGAAGTGAAAAAAAAATTTCTAACACATTTAAATTTTAAACTATGTAATAAAACACAACAATTGTACAATATTACTTTAAAATATTTTTAGAAAGTACATATTATATACAGTATAAACATTATACAGAAGTTAAAAAGTCCTGTATTAAAAAAAATAAATTTATGTAGTAATTCTCGAACAGGACTCGACACGCCCCCACCAAATCTCTTCCATTCCTCATTCGAAAAAAATCGTTTCGCACCCGCTACCCTCAGACACTGTCCCCAACACTATTGGTTCTTCAAGGCAGGGTCCAGTCCAGCCCATTCCCTATTTGGTGCCCCACGCTATAAGTTACACAGAAGAGCCATAAATCGTCATGTCAGTGAGACGCAAAAAACACAATCCTACGCATCTCTTCTTCACAATAGTGGACCATCCTTTTCTGAACACATGTGTAGCAAGGCCCCGTGTTAAATGAAAGATATGGATGGCTGACCACAAATGCGTCCAGAACTGTCCACTTGAAAAAGGAAAGCAATAAAAGTGCCTTTTTACCTGGGGAACCGGGAAACACAAAGAAGGGGTACCAGACTGATGGTCATCAAAGGGGCTACGTTACAAGTGAGACACGCAGAGACAAAGCAACACAAAAGATGTAAGCTCCATCCTGTTTGCTACAGGTAAGTGTTCGAACTGTTGAAAGTTTTATAAGATAACTTCAAATTATTGCGTGTTGTAGTCTAGCCAGCCACAGATTTTACTTCGAAATATTGAGTGTACCAAAACGTATTGTTTTAATTCGAAAAATCAGAAGGTTTTCTAGGGACAGAGCATATACTTCGAATTAGCGAGAGGTTCGTATTATCAAAGGTTTGAATTAGCGAGAGTGGACTGTATACATCAAATTGTCTCTGAAAGTCAAAAATGCTGGCTTACTTCTCTTTGTTGAGCAATGGACATTTGATGTAATGGTGACCTTTATAACCGATCAATATCAGTGGAGGATTTTTATTTATTACACTAGAGAAATAAAGACAAATTTTCATCTGAATAATATGTAGCGACACTGAATATATCCTTATCATATAAAATCAAATTATTTTTGTTGCACCCAAAGGATGCTGATTAGCTTGCCATTAGCCTAATTACATTATCATGCTTTTTTTACATTGCAATAACCTTACATTTAATTTAGATTTTCATCAATGCCTTTAATTCTCAATTTGTCAAAAAATTGAAAGATTCCTTACTTTGTTATATACGTCTTCCCAAAAGTCCAGTGTGATGAGCTGGAACGTGGTTAGCAGAGCCCAACCATAGGAATCGAAATTTGTGTAACCAAAATTAGGATTTTCACCAATTCCAGGAAGACATACGTATCCCTCTGGACAACGCCTGCAATAAAAGACAGAAGAAATATTTCTTTCAAAATAGTAACGGTGTTTGGTTGAATGAATTATATGTTTTGAAATAATTAGATATTTTTCGAAGTCTCATTTGGAAAACTGTGCCGTAGTACAGTTAGAGAGATATTCAAATGTTATTATTCTTCATATCATCGAAAAAAAATTAGAATATAATAATTCTACTTGTTTCGAATGGAAAAATAACTTTATTCTAATAGGGAAAAAACTGTTTTGTTTTTTCAGTTAAAAATTGCTTAAATTATCAAATATTTTTTCAGAAGTGTAAATGATGCAAACAATAACTCATTATCATCTATATTGTAAGAGATTATTTTCTCAAATGTTATTCTGGAAGTAATTGCTAATAATGATCAACATTTCGTCAATCTCAGTTTGATTAATTAAGATATGCATTTGTTTAGATTCTAAGAGTTAATAATTTGTAAATCTGATAATGTAGAGAGATAAGTTTAAGTCTGGTTATGTAGAAAGATATGGAATAAGTTTAATTATTGCAAAATTATAATTAAAAGGAGGAAACGCACAAGACGAATTAATTAATTTTTTATCAACTGCATATACCAAATGCGATCGATAAATTGAGAAGTTGGCTGTCTTCTCTTAATTAGGTTGATCTTTTGCGATGATTTCTAAAATATGTTTCAAATGGGCTGCATTTTTGGCAGCTAAGCCTTTGATAAATCCCCAAGTAAGTCATTTCATTGATGACACCATCTAGTGGCGGCTTTTGTTACCAAATTCTGACGCTTGAATTTATTCAATTCAAGCTCTTGCTGGATGCTAAATACTACCATGATTTAATTTTTCCTAGAGTACCAGAGCCATATTTATACTCAAGGGATCATTTACATGCCGCATAATCATAAGACATGCCTGCGTACGAATTTCACATCCAGAAAATCTATCGACTTCAACCAGGATCGAACCCACAACCTTAGGCTTACGAGACGAGCATTCTACCTCTAAGCCACCGAGCCGACATTTCTAAAGTATTAATTAACCATAATGTTTGAAATCGAGATGTTATTCAATTATAGGCTATTTCCGATAACTGATGAATCCTTTGTTGTGGTACCTCCTCTTCGTATTGGTTGAGGTGGATCGTTGGGGTTCCCTGGGAAACCCAAACGCAGCATGAATGGAAAAGCCATTAAATCGGACACAAAATGATTACAAACAGATATTTGCAATAATTTACTTTTATTAACTTAAAGGCTGTACTTGTGATTACGTGATGTGTTGACTAGATAAAATAGATGGTAAGAAATAATGGGTACAACCTCATAATGAGAGGCAACTTCTGAAATTCAACGAAGAGAAATCCGCCAATATCTTCAAAAATCTAAGTAACTATAATTCAGAAACTCGCTGGTGTAGCTATATTGTCTACAATTAACTCCTATTTTCTCTTTCATTGTCTATTTATAAGGTATTTAATAGTGACGTTCATTTTCGGAATTGTTGTGCCTCAAAGAGCCAATTTATTTGGACGGGGGGGGGGGGGTGACCCCGAGTTACTGAGGACAGAACCCGCGGATAGCCCATTGCTACATCTTTACTGCTTTAAATGAAGAACCAAGGGATTGTTTCTTGGGCTTAATAATTGTTTGCATTGAGTCGTGAATTCGTACAAAACTCGTTGTACTAAAGTTTTGGAAACTGCTACATTTTAAATTTAATTTCATCTCAAAATTCCTTTCTTATGAAAAATCAAAGTAAGGTAGCACCTCTGAGATATAGGTTCGTCATTCGGCTTAAAATTACGAGATTAGATGTAAATATTCAAGTAAGAAGATTTACTTCACGTTATTTCTCCTTCTATACTTCAGTATGATTTTCCAAGTTTTTATTGTAGAGTAAATTTTTCTTTCTAATTCTAAACAAGGGGAAGTAACACTGTACCTGGTAAAATACCCTTAATTTAACACTATACATACAATGTTATATAACACATCAAAAACTTTATAGAAAAACAGACTAGAGGAGTATTAGTTGAAGTATTTAAAAACTATATGAAAGAAAATGATTGTATTTTGTAGGGGGAAAAGTATCAATTATTAAGTTATTAAATAAAATAAGATTTTTTCTCATACCACATTCGTAATTTGTAACACTTACGGTTGTGGGTGACATATCATAGGATTCTACCCTGTTGTTGTCAGATAACATTAAACATTTCTTAATTGACAGTCAGACAAGACAAGGCTTACAGATTCAAATTTAGAAGAACGACCTTAAAACTCACCTTGATCCCGTCTTGTTCCCGCATACTGCGGGTTGACCATCGGCGTCCAGCAGCCACGATGACCTGTTGTGGACGTGGAGGGCATAAGCTCGATGGGAAACATTTTGACGAGGAAAGTTTAATACACACTTGTGGCGCAGGAGCCCCACATAAAGCTGCACGGAAAAAAACATATAGCAATAAATAATGTATTCCCCATTCTAAGAAATAAATTAAAATACCTAATTTTGTACAGGGTGAACCTAAAGTCTCGCCCTAATTATAAATATTTATTGTACTCAAACTATTATAGTTAGACACATGTTTGTTTGGATATATTGTAAGATCCATAGGGCCATTTACCTCAGAAAATTTTAACGTGTGCCCCTCTTGGCATCTCAGAGAATGTCTAAGCGGTATTCCAGTTCTCACCAAGGGTTTTTTAATATGTCTTGCACTTTATAAGCATGCAATCTAAGCCTTTTATGAAGAATTTTTACCAAACAAGCATACGATATTTGAAGTTCACATGATGCTTCATAAATTGATTTAGTAGGACTCCTTTGGAATGATTTCTGGACATGTTCAACACACACACACACACACAGTTGCTTCACTTACACTATAGGCCTGCCACTTCTATTAAGATCCTTAACGTTGTGTCTATTTTTTTAAACATTTCCTACTATCTCTTTATTGATTTTGCACCAGGTTGTTTGCTTCCATAACAATGTCAAAATTTACGCTTTGGTTTCATTTCATGAAACCAAAGCACACATTAGGCTTTCTCTTGGAATTGACACCATTTCGGCAAAAAATGTCTTCCTTACAAATGTTCCCCTGAGTCATTCTTGAAGAAGCATTCATGCCATCTAATGCATGAAAAACTTCTGAAATTAACCTGTCCAATGATACAAAAGGAACATTACTACATTAAACAGGTATTTTGCGATGAATTTTTAAAATAAGGGCAAGACTTTTGGCTCACCCTGCATATTAAAAAGGAGCTGCAATAACCAGGTGGGTAGAGTAACGGATTCATAGCCAAAGGATAGCGCTCTTCCAAAGATCGACGTGTAATGATATGGATGCATATTAAATCTTTAAATATTAATCCAAACTGGCGTTCCTCTCTATATATCATACAGCTATTGAAGAACTTTTTATAAAGAAAAATTAAAATTGCATTTGGAAAATGGATACGGATTTTTATATAAATTGTTTTATAGTATTTTATACTACCTTATAACATTAAAATATCTTGTGTTAGAAAATTGTATGAACAATATATACTTTATGTGAGAGATATATCAAACATTTCTTTTCCGTCTTTCAGCATTTAAGTGTCTTCAAGCATCTATGATCTGTTGTCATATTGTTTCAGACAATATGGGATTCAACTTAAATTTTGGGAATAAGCCACAAAATACCCCCTTAAAATTTCAGAGAAAATCATCCTCTTTGCTATCGTTGAATTGGAATGGCTTGAAATCAAGATTATTGCAAAATTGAGTTTTTACCTTATAAAACTTGTACCTTCGAAAAATATTATTTCTTCTGACAGCTGATTAAATTTTAAAACGTAAAATGACACCATAAGTAAGTATTTAAACAAAATTTATATTTACATTAAGACAAGCAACTTTAAAAAATAAGAAATTTATCAATAAAAGCTACTGTTTCTTAGAATAAATATATATAAATATAAATACTTTATGAAAAATAAAATATGATTTGAAAAAAAGAGGGGTGGATCATTTTGATCTATGATTCAAATGATACATCAGAAAGATTGAGAAACGTAAATTTTATTGTAGTTTGTATTCAATATCTTGCTGCTATCAGATAAGACATCAAGAAATTAACGTTTGGTCTGGGAAACACTCGCCTCTGTAAAGTTTCTTCTAGAACAGTGATTCTCAAATTTTCAGTATTTGGGACCCAATATTCAATCATAATTTTCATCGCGCCCCCCATCCTTACAATAACAATGTATTGAATTCAGTAAAACTATACTTTGATGCAAAAGCTACAACTTTAATCTATTAAGCGCCACCGGTGTGCATAAACGTCTCGCTCACCCAAAGTGTTAATTACCCCGGACGTATATATACGTCTTTCCGAAGTACGATCTTTTCTGTGCACTGCTATCCATAAAATTATTCTGAAGGCTTTGGAATGCAATAAAATACCTTGACAGCATTTGTGAATGTTTTTTCTTATTTCAGAGGATTTGCTTTTAATTATCATTTTTCTTAATTCGCCACCCCCAATACATCACATACACGTGCCTACGTGGAAAACGGTGGCTGGTATTGGAGAGTGAATCGCGTAACTTTCACTGGTAGTTATTAAACTTGTTCTTATAGTATTGTTAAATTAATTATGAAATGCATTGTGCAGTTTTGATTCATTTTTAAGTTTATTATAGCACTGCAAATGTGTATTTTATTTTGTCAGGATGTATTTGTTTATTTAATTTCAGTAAATTAATTATTTTTTAAATAATCTTTTGTTTATGCGACTTTTCAATATGCTCGCGCCTCCCACGTAGAGTTATCATACCCCCAGTGGAACGTGCCTCTCAGTTTGAGAAACGTTGTTCTAGTATATATATTGCAATCGCTATTTACTTTTTTTCTTAATTTTATTTATTTTCACTTTTTGCAGATATTTTCATGGAGAATATCAGATTTTTTTAATACTTTACAGTATTTTAACAATTTTCTCCCGAGATATATGGAAATGATATGCATATACTTCAATAACAGGGATAAGAGAGAGAGGCTTTCTCTATGTCTCTTTGCTCTAAATCCTTTCACTAAAAGATTTCTCACTACGTTCGGTAGGTTAATATATCAGAGACAAGAAACTTTAACAAAAAGCATGGATTATTATTTCAATCAATAGTAACTCTGAAATTTGCGCGAATGTTTCGAAACTCCTAGCACAACCTCAATAGAGAAGTCTCAGCTATATAAAAAAAATATTTTTACAAAAGCCTTTTTCAAAAAAAAAAAAAAAGTTTTGAAATTATGTCATTTTTTCTTAATTTTTTGCCAAAAAGTTGCAATTTTAAATAACTTTTTACTATGATAATATTTTTACAACAATTTTATGTGTGCATTCTAATTCAGGTGACACTAAATATAAAAAGTCATTATTCATTTAAACGCTTTTTAAAAATTCCGTTTCCGAAAGTAGTCGGATAGCTTAAGACGTTTTTCATTGTACCTCACTAACGTTTGAATAAACTCATTACAAACATTTTTAAACAAATAATTTGAATAATATATGCATCCAGAGAAGGAGAAATACTTTATTCAGATTAATTAAAAAACATTTACCTTATTTCAAATTAGTTTTTTTTCACTTAGTTAAAAGCGTTCAATGCTCCTTTAACGAATTAAAATTTCTTATCTTGATCATTTTTTTATCTTGATCATCACAATGTAATTTCTTCAATTTGAACTGTCCTTAGTGTGGGACTATTCCACACACTGAAATCTTATTTATATTATTGCACTATATATTTTAAACAAATTAAGGTATCCGACCAAGATATGGTGATTTTTTTTTGTGGTTTTTAGATTTGCTTAGTACATTTTAAGAAAAATATGCTAAAATTAAGAAGATAAAAAGAAATTATTATTACTAAAATGTGTGCGGAAAAAATTGAGTAAAAGTTTACAAAAAATAACATAAACGGGGCCCATTCTGTACCAAAAGCTTATGAACAAATTTTCTATTTTTCAATTCTGATGTGTTGCTATATTATTCATTTTTGAAATGACCTTCAGGATAAGAGATATTTTAATTTTTTAAAAAAAACTAGAATACTTTATCTTAGTTATTATGTGAATTTGCTTAAAATAACAGTGATTATTTTTTCATAAGGGACTGTAAATTTTGTAACAAAACAGCGATCGATAAATATGAAGGTTAAAACACTTTTACTATTATACAGAACGTAAGCACAAAATTTCAGTTCATTGTTTTCAAAACTTTCTTAGCAATTGTGTGCTATCCCCCGTTTGAGCATTTTCAAAAGAACACATTTCGAGAATAACGTGTTTTAAAGTATGACTTCCTGCTTAAAGTAATGGCATTGTTTTTACTAAAACACTTGTAGTTTTTATTCTAGTGAACGGAAAATAATAAACTTGGTATTTAAAAAAAGCTAATAAGATGGTCTATAAAATAAAATCACAAAAAAATTTGTCCATTTTTGGCAAAATTCACAATTTTAGTGTAGTCGGATACCTTAATGGAATTAATGGAAACTAAACATTAAATAAATGTATTGACATTTCTGTCTATTTTCATATACAAAATAGTACATGTATTAAGTAATGTAATTTTTCATCACATGTAAAATAAAAATAAAAGAAAATATTATGTTTGGAATGCTATACAATGTCTCTAACAATGCCTTTCTCAGAAAATATGAAAAAGTGATTCTAGGTCATATGTTGTCTACATTCAGCACGACCTTCGGGCTCTTAAACTAATTATTGTTCAACTGCACCAAATAGAAATGACATTCATTATGCAGATTTACCGAGTTAATCTCTCTTACGGTAATGAAAGTTGTAAAATCAATCTTTTCTTCAAGCCATAAATTCCGCTGGGGAATCACTTGCCATATAATATTCAAAAGAGTTCAGAGCAAAATAAAAAAAACCTGATTTATTCCAGTGCATATCGATTTAGAAACATCAGATAAAGGAAAAAAGTTTCAAAAATGCGTAAAAATGAAACTTGTATTACCCTAATGTAGAAAGAGTTAATTTTTTTCTTTGACGAAGAAAAATAAAATATATATAAAAGCGTTTCTATTTAATGGATAGCCTAATAGTACAAGAATTTATGACTGACATAAAAACGCAAAATATAGCACTTTATTTTTTTTATGAAATATACCTATATATAATATAAAAGGGTGTAAAAAAATTTTGAAAATTCTCTCATTGTTTACATATATATAAATGTAATAATTCACATAAGTTTTCTCTTGAGAGATTTTAATTCAAAATGGGCTTGAGCTCTCTAAGACTTCGTGTGATAATTAATTTCTAGTTTACGCATCTAATAGTAGATAATCATAACCTTATATCCCTAAAACTAAAACTTCAACGTTTTTAAATCAGGATGATGCAATCTTACATCACCCACCTATCACAATCAGAAAAGCCTTTACCGGAAATCTTATGATTTTAATAATTTCCGGTTGACAATAAAAAAAATTGTAATATTTTTAATTTTTATTTTATTTTTTACGTAGCTAAATAAATGTGAATTGAAAATAAATAAAAGTACCTTGATATTATTTGAGAAGGGTTCTCTTCAGAGGATTTTCTTATTTCTTTTTTCTCCCCCCCCCCCCCACAATACAACACATAAGTACTCCTACGTGAAAAACGGAGACCTTGGGGAGCGAATCGCGTAAATTTTAATCGGCAGTAAAGAATCATTTAAGAATCGTACAAATTATCAAAACAAGTGTTAATTTTTGTGCATAGTTTTATATATGACAAGCCCATGGGATCTCAATGGTAATTATCAAACTTGTTCTTAACTTTTGGTATTGTTAAATTAATTATAAAATACATTGTGCAATACTAAAACATTTATAAGTGTATTATATTAGTATAAATTTTATTGTTATTTTGTCAGAATGCATTTTGTTTGTTTACTTTCAGTAAATTAAAAAAAAACATTTAAATAATATTTTGTTTTCGACTTTTCAATGTGCTCTCGCCCCACAGTTTGAGAAACGCTGCTCTAACACATGCAGATAAATTTAAGTATTAAACTTAGCCTCAAATTTGCTTTGGAACTAAATAAAACTCCTACGTATTGGTGAAAATGACAAAGTGGAAGAAGTTCATTTTTTTTTCCTTCTTTTTTTTTGCAGATTTGTTGGTATGTAAAGATTGTGTATGGAATGTAACGAATAATTAAAGAAATAAAAATTGCAAAGTGTGGCAATGGATTTGTATATCAAAATCATTTGAGCTTTCTAAAAAGTGCCAAGAAAGAATTAAAATTCAGAACTAGAGAAAATTCAGTCTCGGGGAAAAAATGGCAGCCTTACAGTTGATAATAATTTGGCTCCATTTTCAATCATTCTTCAATTCTTCTTAATATATAAAGATTATTTAAACTATTAATGAATCAATAAACAGGTTAATTTTCTGATGAGTTTTGTTTTATTTCAAAGAAAAATTTAAGGCTTTTTTTTTCATTTCCTCTACATATTGTTTAAAAATTAAATTTCTTACAGTGAAAGCAAACGTGGACATTGATATAAATAAAAATGAGGTTTCTATTATAAATATAAATACAAACTTTATTATTAAATAAATCAATTTTTCCTTTCCTAAAATATGTTCCTTATTTCGTTATTCCTGTTGGACTTAAGGTAAACTCATAATTGGAGGAAATTTTTTATTTTATTTTAAAATTTTAAATGAAATCAGCTTTTTTTGCTCTAATTAGACTAGGATATTGTTCACATCTCAAGAAGCCGAAGTTTCACTTACATAAAAGCCGTTCTTGTTCTAAATTTAAACTTTTCCTTTAATGAAGTTTTTTTTTTCTTTTATAGGATTACTAGAAAATTTTCATTTCTTACATTTAAAATGTAACAAGCCCAACGAGGAACTGCAATCAAATGTATATTTTCATTTTTTCCGATCTAAAGCTTTAAATTAAATTTGCCAATCGACATTTGGAAGAATATTGCAAATTTTAAACAATCTTTTTTGAAGGAAAAAAAATTAATTTAAACTATTTTTAGTTTATTGTAGTGGTAATTCAGTTAATTATAGCACTAGTTTCAATAAAGTTCAACTTTTTAAAAAAATACTTCACACAGTTTGGATTTATATCTAAGCGAACATATAGTAATTTCCAACCAATATTTCGTTTAAGATCATTCAACTTACTTATTTTCTTCGTAATCATCTAAAATGCATTACTCTAAAATAAATGGAACAGTAAAAGCTAAATATATAAAATTTCTGCAAAAAGCAATTACCTGTAAAGCCAAGAGTGCAAAAACCATGAGGCAAAATACAGTAAGGGTCATCACCTCGGCAAGCATTCCCAATGAATGCAGCATGGCATTTACTATGGTCTTCAGCCCTACAATGATAAATAAGTTAAATGTCCATTCATTTATTCCATGTGTTGATAGAATATTTCACAAATTATGTCAGGAAAGTTTTTACCTGGCGTAATAGAGACAGTTTTAAGTGCTCTGAGGACCCGAAAGGTTCGTAAGCCGGATAAATTACCGATGGCCATACCGAAGGCTTGTAAGCATAATGTGATGTATCTAGAAAATTAATTTTTAATTTCAGTTTCTGATTGGAGAATATAATTCAATTCAGGAACATTTCAGCACTCAAATAATCACAATATCTCCAGATTAATGATAAGATCTCGAAAATGTACAAAAATTAAAAACTTATTAAGTTCAACAAGCGTCGATAACGTATTATAATTCTTTCCTTCAACTAAATTAACATAAGTGTAGAATAATTACAAAAGATGCCAATTTTATCAGCATAACTTTAACAACAGACGATAATATATCAGCAAATATAAATTAAGTAATAAGATAAATAAGAGTTACACGAATTAGTGAATAAAAGCAGACGATATAATAATTGGAAGATAATTTTTTAATCTATACAATATCTGTAATTATTGTATAATTTAATTAGTCAATTAAAAATTGGTTCAAAATAAAAAAAAAAGAAATTTTAATAGAACTAAATATTTTACAGTACAAAACAAAACTTGTGCAAAATAGTTTTTCTAGGTTTTAAAAGAAGATATAACAGGTTAATTTTATACAGAAAAATTCAACTGTTTATAATTCACGATTGTAATTTTTAAAATATTCTTAATTGCTATGCGAACATGCAGGTAAGTGTAAAAAAGCCACTTATAAAAAATAAATTTAACTCTAAAAATAAATAATAAAATCAATTGGAGAAAAATTCAAACTGCGAGTTAGTCGATCTTGGGATTCGAATCCTGAACTATCCTATGCTACACCGTTATCTTACCATCCACGCTACGGCGACGCTGAAGAGAGGGAGAAATAACTTGTATATAAGCTTACTAGCCGTTACCCGCCCGCTTCGCTGGGTACTTCATGATAAATTTTTACTGCTTATATATATATGTATAAATTATTGATATCTAAGTCCTAGCATTAAGAACCCCTCAGGGGGCTCACCTTCTTTAGGTGAGTACGGGTGTCACAATCCCGAGGTACCCTAGTGATCTTTTCCTTTTCCCAAGGGGTTTACTGTCTTTGGTAAACACGGGTTTCACGAACCCGGGATACCCTAGTGATCCTTCTCTATTTTCGACCCTCCTTCTCGTCATTACTTTCATTCTTCCCTCCTTTCCCGTCTAGACCACAGATTAAAAATTTTTTTTAAATATACATGATTCTAAAATTGAAAATTTCTTTTTTGTTATTAAATTCTTTATATATATTGTTATTAAGTTATATTCTTTATATATATTGTTATTAACACAGCTTTGTTTTTATTTTGTAATACATTAATTTGATTCCTTTATTATTGATTTTATTTTCGATATTCGTATTGTGTTTTACTAACACCGTTGTTTATCAACCCGCATGTTTGCCGTGTGCGGCTTCCCGTAAGGAGGAAAATGGTGTTCTGGGGATACCTTTTGCGTTCCCTTTGGCCCACGCTTCGCTGTAGACGGGTGGCAGGAGTGAGCCCGCTCCTGTCAATCGGCTGGTGATGAGTCTTTTCGGAGACATTGCTGTAGGGTTAGTGCTGCAGATAAGGGGTGGCGGGTTTACCCGTTGGATCCTCGCCCTGATGCTGTAGTACTATATTCTGGGTGTACTCCAGGTAAGCGCCGAGCCTGACAAATGTCAGTTGACCGGCACACTGCCTCCCTTGTTGGACTCCGTGGTGGGTGGAGGCACGCCAGGATGAATTTCCGTTTTCTTTTATGGATCCAATGCTGATGTGCCCTGGTAAAGGCCTTATTTTACCCACCCTAACCATTGATCAGGTTTCTGTTCATACGAGATTTTTACTAATTTCTATACCGAACAACGGAATGTTGACTAAATCACCTTTTGCTATTCACAAAGCTCTTGTAGGAATAGGTGGTGAACCTAAATCTATTAAAAGACTGCGATCCGGTGATCTACTCATTGAAACCAACTCCGCTCTTCAAACATAGTCGTTTCTTCTTGCCAAAACCTTTTTAAACTCTTCAGTAAGTGTGACTCCCCACAAATCTCTAAACTCCAGCCACGGTGTCATTTCTGAACCTGACCTGTTGACCACCCCTGAAGCAGAAATCCTTGATGGATTTTCTGACCAGGGTGTTATCCAGGTCAGGAGAATTACAATTAAAAAAAATAGTACAATTATTCCTACAAAACATTTAATATTAACATTCAATAGCCCGAAACTACCAAATACAATAAAAGCTGGTTATTTATACTGTAAAATCCGTCCATACATTCCGAATCCTCTGCGCTGCTTTAAATGCCAGAGGTTCGGACATTCTCAAACTTCCTGCCGTGGGCAATTGACGTGCTCCAGATGTGCAACTGTTGGACATCCTTCCACAGATTGCAGTCTGGAGCAGAAATGCGTTAATTGTTCACAGCCTCATTCGTCCGACTCAAAACTGTGCCCTAAATGGAAAATCGAAAAAGAAATCCAAACTATTAAAACTAATAAAAATATATCATATGTAGAAGCCCGAAAATTAATAGCCCCACAGCCATCTCAAACTTACGCTCAGGCTGCTAAACCATTAACGGTAAGCAGTTCCTCACAAACAGATGAAAATATTACCAAAATAGTTTGCCCACCATTAAAATTGTTACAACCTACAATATCCGTTCCACAACAAATGCCATCCAGAATTCCTACAGTTAACAAATCATGTACCTCAACTCAAGCACAACTCATACCATCCTCATCTTCCGTTAATATTGCATCCGTATCAGATTCTCAGCCACCTATTCCTTTGTTTACTAATGCTCTCTCCACGTCCAATAGTGTTCTTGAATCTGTCGCATTATCCTCATCCAAACAAACACCTTCTCCTTCGACATGCCCCATTTCTACAGTCTCACCCGCCACATCTACTAATCTATCTACCTCAGTTGCATCTGTCTCACCCAGTAAAGCACCTTCTTCATCCACAGTATCAATGTTTACACCTTTAACAAATGAAGCAAGTCCTGTTCTTTCAACTGATACGACTACATCCAATACCATACCTTCCACAACTCAAGCTTCAAAACCTCGTAACAAAAAGCGGCCCCCTAAAAAAAATAAAAAACCGAATATAGAAATCAAGATGACGCCACATAAGCCAAAAAAGTCGGCACCTGTCGAATATACTACGGATGAGGAAGACACTATTATGTACGACGTGGAGGAAGAGAAGGAGGAGGAATATGAACCGGATCCTAACTTCACGTATAAAAACGGAAAAACATACTACAAAGGAAGTTTACTTTTAACCCCTACTAAAAATAGAAACTGACCTTTTCTCAATTATACTTATTGAATTTGGTGGGGAATCCCCCAACCCCACCGATTCAGAAACTATTAAAATTACGGTCTAGATTTTATGAATTTTTATAACTTTTATTTACACGTTTTTCATTTATCTGTTTTTAAGATGTCTGTTATTTTAAGATCTTATCTGACATATGTGATGAGGGGAAACCCCTCACCAAAAATTGTTCTACTTTTAATCATTGGAAACCAATTTTTATGCGATTTGAAATTTTAACTTTTATTGAAACTGCGTTTTCAGTATTTTTAGATATTTCGTCCTATATTTTAATATTTTAACAAATGTTTGGCGCAGCATAGCCAAAATTGGCTCTTGCGCCATAAAACCCAAAACTCACTCACTCACTCACCCTAGCATTAAGAATTCGATTGAATTGAAAAATATACTTATACCTGTAACTGTCACCTGTTGATAAAAAAAAAAGGGCAGAACTCATCTAATTTGTATTTTCTAAAAATCTCTAAAAGTGAAGTATAGAATGATGTTTGCTCTTTCGTAACTCAAAAACCAAGGGGATTCCAGCAAAACCAATTTTCGGTGGATCTCTACTCCGTAAATTGAACATGCAAGCCAAATTTCAAGTCTAAATCTAACAGAAAAAAACAAAAGTTTTACTATCAATATCCCCGTAATCCCGTTGAGAGCCGTTTTCCAAAATTACCGCTCTTAGCGGATTTCAATTCAACAAAAGAAAAATGCAATCCAAATTTCATTATTATAGTCCTTGTAGCTCGAAAAAAGTAATTTTTTTTGTCAATACGTCCCAGTAGCCCCCTGCAACCCCCCAGAACTTGAATTGCTTAAAATTTATTCTTAGTGGATCCCTATTCAACAAAAGAAACATGCTTAACAAATTTCAAGTATATGGGTCTAACAATTAAAAACAGGAATTTTTTTCTGTAACTCCTCTTTACCCCTCGCAAACATCCTTAGGGGTCAATTTTCGTTTTACTCTTTGTTAGAGGAACTCTATTCCATGAAAGAAACATGCCTACCAATTTTCAAGCAGGATGATCAAATAGTTTAAAAATGGAAATATTTATCGATTACGCCTCTTAATCTCCCGAAATTAAACTTAGTAGTTGATATTCGGGAAACCCATTTTGTAGTGGTTCTCTACTTTACGAAAGGAATCTGCTTATCAAATTTCAAGACTGTACGTCTAACAGTTTAAAAATGGGGATAATTGTCTATAACGCCACTTGAGCCCCCGCAACGCCACTTCTGTGTCTGTTTTCACAAAACCCATTTTGTAGGGGAATTGCACTCTATGAAAGGAATCTGCTTAGCAAAATTTGAAGACTGTGCGTCCAATTAATTAAAAATGCAAAAAAATTATCAATAACGCCCCTTGAACCCCCGCAACACCACCTAGGGGTCTATTTTCTCAAAACACATTTTGTAGTGTATTTCTATCCTATGAGAGGAATCTGCTAACCAAATTTCAAGACTGTGAGTCTAATAGTTTAAAAATAGAAATAATTATTTATATATGCCCTTAACCCCCCGCAACACCCCTAGGGGTCAATTTTCTCCAAACCCGTTTTGTAGCGGATATTTAATCCATGAAAGAAACATTCCTACCAATTTTCAAGCAGGTAGGTTAAGTAGTTTAAAAACGAAAATATTTATCTATTACGCCACTTAGAGGTCTGTTTTCGCAAAACCTTCTTATAGCTGATCTCTACTCTATGAAAGAAATCTATTAAACAAAAATAAAGACTGCGTCTAATAGTTTAAAAATGGAAATAATTATCTATAACGCCCCTTAAGTCCCGCAACGCCACTTGGGGCCAATTTTCTCGAAACCCATTTTTAGAGTATCTCTACCCTATGAGAGGAATCTGCTTACTAAGTTTCAAGACTGTACGTCTAATAACTTAAAAATCGGAATTTATAACGCCCCTTAAACCCCCCGCAACACCCCTTGGGGGTCAATTTTCCCCAAATCTGCTTTGTAACGGATATGTACTCCATGAAAGAAACATTCCTACCAATTTTCAAGCAGGTAGGTCAAGTAGTTTAAAAACGAAAATATTTATCTATTACGCCACTTAATCCCCGCAACGCCACTTAGAGGTCTGTTTTCGCAAAACCTTCTTATAGCTGATCTCTACTCTATGAAAGAAATCTATTAAACAAAAATAAAGACTGCGTTTAATAGTTTAAAAATGGAAAAAATTATCTATAACGCCCCTTAAGTTCCGCAACGCCACTTGGGGGCAATTTTCACGAAACCCATTTTGTAGCGTATCTCTGCCCTATGAATAGGAATCTGCTTACTAAGTTTCAAGACTGTACGTCTAGTAACTTAAAAATCGGAATTTATAACGCCCCTTAAACCCCCCGCCCCAGCAACACCCCTTGGGGGTCAATTTTCCCAAAATCCATTTTGTAGCGGATATTTACTCCAGGAAAGAAACTTACCTACCAATTTTCAAGCAGGTAGGTGAAGTAGTTTAAAAACGGATATATTTATCTATTATGTCCCTTAATCCCCCGCAACGCCACTTAGAAGTCTGTTTTCACAAAACCCGTTTTATAACTGATCATTATTCTACGAAAGAAATCTATTTATCAAATTTAAAGAGAGTGCGTCAAATAGTTTAAAAATGGAAATAATTATCTATAACGCCCCCTAAGCCCCTGCAACGCCACTTGGGGGTCGATTTTCACCAAACTCATTTTGTAGTGGATCTCTACTCTCTGAAAGAAATCTGCTTACCAAATTTCAAGATTGTACATCAAGTAGTTTAAACATGGAAACAATTATTTTTAATGCCCCTTAATCTTTTAAAATCTTAATTCGAATTTCGAAAAATCCGTTCTTAGCTGATGTCTACTCTATGAAAGGAACATGTCTACCAAATTTCAAGTCTGTAGGTTGAATAGTTTCAGAGATATCGTGATTAGTCAGTCAGTCAGTCAGTGAGTGAGTCGCTTTTCTCCTTTATATATATAGATCATGATTTTCGAAGGCTATTTTCTCCGAATTGACTGGCCATTTGGCGGAGTTATATTGAGGGGTGAACACCCTAAGGGAGTACTACTATTACCCAAAGTCTCATCCCCAAATGAATTTCCTTAGCCATGCCCTCCCCTTGTTAGATTAAAATACACGTATAAAATTGTCTTAAGAATATCATTAAAATAATTATTTAAATGCAATATTTTGGCAAAAAATTAACATAGAATTAGCTATTTTCAAAAACATTCTTCTTTTGTGAAGAAGGATTCTATAATAGTAATATTTTGTCTATATATACCGTTTAGACTTTTCCAAAGAGCCTAAAGTATGATTTTTGCTTTATTCACATTATTTTCACATTATTCACATTTATTTCAACTGAAATAATAATCAGTGATTTTTTACAAAAATTTTTCATTCTGATGTAATAAAATAGGGATAAATCTACTTCTAAGTTACATATTTCAAAATTTCTTGTTCAGACCATGTATAGAGGTTTGAGCTATATATAGGCAAAATATTATTATTCAATCACATGTTTCATAAAAGGTGAATGTTTTGAAAGTAGGTAATTCTATGTTCTTTTTTTGCCAAAATAATTTGCCCTTTAAATAATTTTTATTGCAGTAATTTTCTTAAAACAATTTTATCTGTTCATTCTAATCTTAGTGACACTAAATATTAAAAAAAATATTCGTTTGCCCGCTTTTGCAAAATCACAGTTCCGAACGTAGTCAGATACTTTAAAGAGAACAGTTAACAAGAAACATGCAAAATTGGTCCAATTTTTCTTGTCAATGTTTCACGTATGGAACCAATAGGCTTTCTGTTATTAGAAAGTTAACCACAAAATTACTTCCTTTTAAATAAGGAACAAATTTAATAAGCAATGCAATATCTTTAGTATTGAAAAAAGGATACTTACCCTGCCAAAACCACGATGAAATCCAGCCAGTTCCATGGGTTCCTCAGGTAGGAATATTTACTCAAGATGAAACCTTTGGCAATTATCTTGATAATCATTTCAATGGTGTAAATGACGAGGAACACGTATCTGCAGAAAGGAACACAGGCAAGAATGCAAACCATGGGAAATACTTAACCCTAGATTTTTTTATAATTAAGACTGAAGTTCTGCAAAACTTACTCAGTTTCTTCTATTGGCTGAGATAAAGCGAGGAAGACACAGTTGAGAAGAATAGTTGTCATGACTACAAGTTCAAAATACCTTAGGAAAAAATAAATTAATGGGATTTTTTATTGATGAAAAATTTATATTAATGGATTTTCAGTATAATAATAAGCCAAACGCGAATAAAATGGAAATCAATCGAGTATATTTTGCGAAAATCATGTAAGTTATCCTTGTAATTTATCTAATTTAAATGTTGACTATATATATGTGTGTGCGTGGAGTGTCCTATCCTATTATAAATGGTATAATTTGTAAGAGTAATTTGCTTACCTATGGCAGGAAATACGAATGGCAAATCTTCTAACGATGGACCAAGGGCTAAAAAGGTATAAGGAATCTTCTGCTGAATATCTGTACAAATAGTAACTGGAAGACCGCTTTGCAATCACACAGAAAGTCTACAAAAAAAGAAAAATTAACTTGAAACTATTTTTTTTAAAAAATAATAAGGAAGAAACTTAAAACTAGAAAACAATTTTGCAAAAGGCGGCCATTAACAAATATATACAGATGCTTCAATACAAATTTGAATTTTGTTTTACTTTTTGCCATAGGGTCTAAGTATCTTTAAAATATATACAAAATTTGTATTGATACAAAAATTATTAATTTTTTTCTACTAATAAGAAAGGAAAATGTGAGACTTGTATATTAATTATTCATTTGAAATCGGGTTTTTTTTTCAGTTGCACTATATTTATAATTACATTTTTGAAACTTATTTTATACATTGAGTCTGTTCTTATATTTTTAATCACTGTTAATTTAGCATTGTAATTAGATGCTTGGTTTAATATTTAATTTTTCAATAGATAATTTTTGTGTATCTTTAGATAATAAAAAACAACTTTCATATACAAAAGTGTTGTATGAATAACTAATATTCTAATTTTATAACAAACATTACTACACAAATATATTTTATAATAATACATAGTTCTTTTTGTGTGATAGGTGTAAGCATAATATAAACATGCATTATTATTTATTTATTTATTTTCATATTTAACTCAAGCAAAATTATTAAAAATGATTGCTTAGATTGTTATTGAAGAATTTTTATAATTATTATCTTGTTTGATAAATGTAATATTACTGTTTCTCAGTATATTTCATGTAAAGCTAATATTCTTTCTTAGCGCTTTTCTTGAACTAATATTACTGTTTCGGAATTATTTAAAAAAGTCATATTATTTTTCTATCTATTTAATTCTGTTGAACAAATATTTAGTATGTTTTACAACAGTTCATTCGGATTACGATAAAAAACGAATGTGGATATCTGAGTGCGTGAACGTATGTATTATTCTAAATGGGAGTTTTAGAAATGCGGATCTTTCGAGGCTCTAAGTTCTCACGTTGATGAGGTGTGGAAGTTTAGAAAGGGGAGTGCCACACAGAAAAGTATGTCATCCTCGTCCTCAAAATTATGAGGTCCATCGCTAATAAACTTCATGTTCCTTTGAAATGCAATGTACTTAAACAATTACTCAATCAGTCAAGTCAATTACCTCAGAGTAACTTAGGATCTAACTCTGGAACTGAAGCGAATAAAAGTAGTAAATAAACTCTATTATCTCGGAAAAACATTTTCAAATTTGTTTTAAGTATAATGCATATATTCAATCAAAGTTTCTAAGTCTTTCGAAAAACACGATTTCTAAGAAAATCCTCCTAGAAGTCTTATTTTCAGATTTCTTAATAAAAATATTCCGCTTTAACTGGAGCGCCTTCCTTTAATTTCCTGACATCTACATTTTAAGTTTATCCTCGTAATAAGGTTAAAAGTCATGCAAAATTGTCTTCTAAGGACAAGTGTAACGACCAATCGATTATTGGCGGCCTCAAGGAGAGAAAAACCAAACCAAAAAGAACTTATCCAAAGCTAATGAAAGGGAAGATGAATAGGCGTATGGTCAGTTATTTTCTACGCACGAAAGGGAAGGGGTGGCTTCGAAAGGTCAAGGGTGGGATTCCTTAATGAGGTCGGTGGACAATTAGAACACATTGGGTGGTGCGGGAAAGAAAAAAAACTATGTCATCTCGTCAATTATTCCATAATGAAAAACCTTTTCCCTCAAAATTTGTTCTATCGTTTCACAGTTTTAGGGACTGAGTGTCCCAGATATCAAGGTTTGCTAAAGGAGTGGGGGGAATGATCATGTTTTAGCTATTAGTCAGAGAACGTACGAGCAAAAATAAAATTTAAAATAATGATCATTGAGACAGAGAAAGCACGAAAGCAAAATCTTTAATAAGATAATGATTTCTTTATTTTTGTAAAGATTTTACTATCATATCACTATGAAACTGAAGTACCTTTTATTGAGACAGATAATAAAAACAGCATTACCTATCAGAATTAGCGAAATCTTATAGTTGCATAAAATAAATAATTTCATACTATAATATACACTAAAGTGCTACTGAACTAGGGATAGCAAGGGCTATGCAAATTGTGTAGCACGGCGCATCATTTATGCGCAAATGAGGGCTCTGTAGTAACTGTATATATAGCGCGTACTGTGGTTGTTCTAAATTAGTTGTTGGAATTGCCAATATGGGTAAAATGCTTGATTTAAATGTCTTTGATCGTGGTCAAATCGTAGGTGCAGGAAGCATGGTCCGTTCAATTTCTGAAATCGTCAGACAGCTGGGATTTTCAATGTCGACAGTGTCAAGAGTATACCAATACATGGATGGCGGATAAAAAACTAGCAACCAGGCAAACTGCAAAGAACAGCCTTGACAGCGCGTGGTGAGAGACAGCTCAGGCGTATTGTATGTCGCGAGAAAAACCAAACATTAGCTCATATTACCACCCATTTGAATGACGATGCCAGTTGTACAGTCAATAAACGCGGACTGTGTGCAACTCTTGCTTCACCATATGGGTTTCGACACCCATCGACCGACGAGAGTAGCATTGCTCAATGCTCGCCATCGGGCTGCACGTCTTGCCTGGGCACGAGAGCACAAAGACCGGAGTTTAGATGACTGGAAACGTGGAGCATGAACGTCCAGCATGGAGTGATGAGTCTTGATTCCAACATCTTAACACCGACGCACAGTGGTCAGTTTTCCCGATCTGGCGCACGGAAATTATTTTATAGCCTTAAAGTCTTCATAATTATATCTAATGATCAAAAATTATTGTAATTAACTCGGGAGTAGATGCGCACTCGATACTAACGTTAATGGTCACGCGGGGTGACTGAGTCACCCCAAACCCTTTTTTATATTTTTACTGCACACAATAAAAATCGTGAATAACTTAATTAGGAGAAAGTATACTTACCTAATTTTGAGGACTTATAAATTTTTCTTTGAAAATTTGAGAAAAAATATAAATTAAACAGAACCAAGAAATTTTAAATGTGTGTGACTTTAATAAAGGACACAAATCACAAAGACACTTTTCGCTAACATTATAAGAATGTTATTGGCAGGCAAAACTATCATATGCTGTTCAAGTTATCGTAGTTTTATTGTCCTTTGATGGTCGATAAACAGTATGTTGAACTTTTTCTTGCTTATGTCTTTTTAACAAAACGAAGGGTGTCTTGTGCTACACTTATGGCTTCATATTTTTCCTGGTGTTTTTTTGGTAGAATTTGAAAAGGTTCCTTTCAACTCAAACGTTTCCTGTTCATAGATTTTCTTATATTTACTTTTGCTATGATGATTAATATGCTTTATTTCAGCAGGTTCTTCCCTTGTTTGATCATTTTCAACTTCCTTCAATTCCATTTCTTTTTCTTTTATTTTGCTCGTTTACATTGATAAACCATAATAAGTCGTACAACACAGCAATCAAAACTACTAAGTTGTTCACAGAGGAAAAATATCTAGCATGTTCATAGAAAATATTTTGGAACTAAAGTGGTCGTGGAGAACTCAGTCAAAATAAGTACCTTAAAACTGTAAAAAAAAAAAAAACGTATGCCACGCTCAAAAAAGAAGGAAATATGTTACAAATACATTTTAGTTCCCATGAAGACTATCATATAGGAGGATACTGTTAAGGTCATTGGCAATAAATAAACAGTTTTCCCAGAATTAACGACTTCGTGAGCCTGGGGGACTCTGTGCTCCGCGCGCTTGCTCTTGGGTTAGAGTAAATTGGGCACTATTTCTATTTTCTAACAAGAAATAAGGCTCTTAGAGGCTCAATAAATTTATGTCAGGCTTGAAATTGATCAAGAATAAATGACCGCTAAGTGGACCTAGTTTTTGAACAAGGATCTAAGGATATTAACAACAATAGTAATGTGACACATGTGGGAGAATATTTACATAAAATTGGGTGGCAAGTTAAAGATTAAATTTTAACAGATTAAACAAATACAATCAAACAAAAGTACGCATTTAGAAGCATTAACATTATACATATGTAATAAGGGATAATATATATAAGTTTGATGGGGAGGGATATAGGAAAGAAGTGAAGGGGGCTACATATAGTGTGTGTGATTGTGTGGGTAGGGAAGGTTTGGTAGTATTTGAGCAGTAGAACTATTTATTCCATGATTTTGAGTCCCTAGCATTACATTCACAGGACTCGTGTTGACGTGACCTCTTACAAAGAGAAATAAGAAGGCGAAACAAGGGTCGCAAAAATACCAACGGCTAACACTGAAAAAAATCATAACTTTGGGATTTGCAGGAAGTAGCACCTAAATTTGGTATTAAATTAAAGGTCCTTATCTACTCTATGTGGCTTAAGTGTTATATTGATAAATCATTGTCAATCCAAAAAATTCTAGACCACTAAACACAAAAAAACGACATGCGTTTGTGAGAATTACGTATTGTGCTAAATGTTACGTTTTTACAATTTTGAATCAAATTTGAACCTAACTTGAGAGTCAAATAAAGAAATTATTTACCCATAATGTGTATTTTCAAAGAAAAATGCCAAAAGCTACAAAATCTTGTTCAGACGAAACGATAGAACTTTCGACCGGAAAATGAGGCTCACAGGTGTTCCTCGTAGCCCCAACAAATTCGATCTAAACCATCGACTGTTGGAGATTTCCAATCGCGTACTGAAGAAAACTGATTATAACACGGCTAAGGGTCCTATGAGGACCAAAAATTGTGGATTGATGTTAATTTTCGCGCAACTTCATTTTTCGGGTTTCCGTGCGCCAGATCGGGAAAACTGACCACTGTGCGACGGGAGGCTGATAATATGGCGTCAGGCTCATGAAGCCAATATTTGGCAAATCATTAGCCAATATTTGGCAAATCATTCCCGTGGAACGTTTCCAGAAACTGGTTGAATCTATGCCTCGTCGTGTGGTAGCCGTTATCAAGGCCAGAGGAGACCCAACTCGTGGCTAGGGAGGTATCCCTAATTCAGTGGTACTTCAGTGTAATATGAAACTAAATGTTTGATTTTGTTTCTTTTATTGATCGTTTTTCCGGATAGCATTTCTTCCGAATCTTCATCCAATTTCATGACATTTTAGATGACATTAAAAAGCTTTCAAATTGCCCTTCTTAACAAATAATATTTAAAATTAAAAATTAATGAAAAGAAAAATTATTTTGTTCTGAATAAAATTACAAATATAAAATAAAATAAAGATAAAAATGGATGAAAAATCTTGACTTATTTAGAAAAGATTTTGCGTGATGGGAGTGGGTGGGACGACGCCTGGCCAATCTGGTTTCAGTAAAGGAGTATCTGAGCTAAAGATAGAAAATACTTAGATGTAAAAAGTTAAAAGGAGTTGGTATCGAGTGGAGCTTCTGTGATTGGTCGGTCACAGAAGTCAGCTATTTTGGCATTTAAGTTTAGGTGAGAAGCTCGGTCAATCATTGAGTTGTTAATGGAGAGAATTTAAGAATAAAAGTAAAAGATAAATAATTTAAACAAAGAGAACATATTTACGTTTTAGGATCAATTAGGATTGATCTGCGTTGGTGGAAATTAAGATCAGGAGTATGTTTTCGATGCTAGTGATCAATTTATTTCAGAGTTGTCATTTTATTAAAGGAATTTTGGTAGCATTTCTCCTAGTTGTTTGTTTAATAGTGGGTATTTTACTCGCGGCTCTGAGGTCTACTTTCCTCTTGAACTAGCGAGGGTTAAGAAATTTCCCGACAATTAAATTTTGAGCACTTTCTATGTAATTAATATGGGTCTTTGCTGCATTTTCCTCAAACAGGGAAACCAATAAGTAATTTTGTATCTCTTACATATAATTAATTTTTACTCTATAAAGCATAAATTAACACTGCTGTGTTGTTTTAAGAAATCATGACCTTTTATTCTAGTAGATATCAATTGTATAAAAATATGCGAATTTCAGAGAATACGCAGCTAAAAAGTTATGCAGATGGTATAAAATACAAGTTGCTTACGTGGTTATATTGTTATATAAAAGGTGAATAAACTAAAAGTCACTGTTATCTGTATCACCCAAGTAATTTATGATTTCGAGAAGTTATTTGTTCTCAAGGACATTCATGAAGTAAGAGATGTCTGGGATAGATATATCTGAAAGAGTCTCTGCAATCAATGTCTCAAGATATTGAAATGGGCAGAAAACTTTGATTTCTTCAGTGTCTTCCCAACCATTGGAAAGGTATTTGAATACGAGTTGTTCTTTAGGTAGAAACTGTCAATGACGTCTATCAACAAGAAAGACAGTGAAGACGTCGATACTGAGCCATCTATGAGTCCTATGTGGTGTTCCCCGGATCTCAATTTTAATGATAGTCACCTGATGTAATCTGAAAGCGTCAATGAAATAGAGCCAATCTGACCACTATTGTAGAATTCCATATCGTTCGTCAACGTGGTAAAATGATTAGGGTTTTCATCGGAAATTATTGCGGATCACCTCTGGTACACATTATAGTTACATTGACGGCAAGACTATACGTTAAGTAAGTGCTGTGTGTGTGTAGCCAGTTGTGCTACATTGTATTCAGCAGTAGTAAAATGATATTCTCCAAGGCCAGCGGGAAACCGAACATGATATCTATCAGCAGACAAGCCTTGTGCCATTTCCGGTTGCTTCCTTGATCTATGATATGACCTTCTGATCTCTCACCGATTGAACATATCTGAGACGGGATTGTCCGTCGTTTGTTTGATCTCAATTAGATGATGAACTCTGAAGGATGGTTGAGAGAATGTGGGCAATAGAATATGAACTTCGAGCTTACATCATGGAAAAATGGCTCTATTTCCTGCTGATTTCCCCGCATTTTCATCATTGAATTGAAACTATTTTCTTGTAAACAAATTATTACCTATTAGTTAACTTAATTAGAATTTGGAAGACCTTTGTTGGTAATTTAACAAATTCGGGTAGTTCAAAGGGATATGCGGAATGTTTGAACAAATTTACATGTTACAACTATAAAATTTGAAGAAAATTCATTAATTTAATGCATTAAAAGTAGAAATGTATTCGATATTTCTTTCTCTAAAATAATTCCAAACTGACCTAGGAAATAAGATATAGAATGAGTCCATAAATATCGCCACAAAAAAGTTAATTAAATGTCACTCTGAAATATACCACACAAAGCCCACTGACATTGGATTCCATTATTTTGAATCTTGGTCAAGCAAAAAAAATAGAGACATTTGCATTTGTACTTCTCTAATTCACTATCAGGCACTACAAGAACCCTGTATTTACCAACTTACCTTGTCTAGTCCGAACTGTCCAATGTCTTCTAGGGGTGTGTAGAAGATCTTAGAAGGTAGGAGATCAGGTGCAATGCATACGCATTCCCTCTCCGGCAGGTTGGTAGTGCGCTCTCTGCGGAAGCCGTGCTCCTCTCGGCGGGCCTCCGCGGATCGACACCGGTTTTCCTGCCGAGCCAGGGATTCGCGGGTGTAGGGCACTAGACGAAGACTGCCTGCTGACCAAGTGCCACCCTCCTCCATTATACTTTATACTCACCGGAATAAAATCTAAAAAAAGAAAAACATATATGAATATACATATATGTAATTCAATTATTTTTGTGGGATTATTAATTCAATTTTCCGAATAAATCACACATTTTGTGTCTGACCTCCCAATATCTGCTCCACATGGATCTAGAGCTGAGTGTACGGCAGCGTGCCAAATGAATGGCGTCCATTTCTTGATTGGAGTCGCACAGTTTACAAAGTGAACTCTGGACAATGCCTATCATATTTAGATGCTTGGACAGGCAGTCGTGGTCAGTGGCGATTCGAAAATCGGCTACAGCTCTATCTCGTGGCCATTTTGGAATATGAAGGAGTTTGTTGAACCACACTTTTTGATCAATCTTTTGTTTGAAATTAGACCAGAAGTGTGCTCTCTGTAGTATTTATTTATAATTCTTTTGGCAATATAAAAAGGAACTGTATTGTTAGAGGTTTGAAAGATTTTCGTTCCCTTCTTCGCCAAGCAATCGGCATTTTCATTCCCATCAATGCCACAGTGTGCCGGAATCCGCCATTGGAAATTAAAATAAATTTTCCGATTAAGGTTTTTCAGTGATTTCTGTTTTGCACATTGTACATTACAGAATAGCAATATAGTACTAGGACATTACCTATGGTAAAGTCAGTTTTTTGTATGTTGACTATTATTTAAAGATATTCTTATGGTTATTTCGCTGTAGAGTGTATGGCTGCGTCCTATGTACGATGTACAACTTACGCTGTGATTGTTCATTAACATCGTATAATTTCGAGCCTACACTAGGGCTATCACATGAACAGGTGAGTGAGAGAGTGTTTACTATCGTCGCACTAAAGCAGCACGAGAACTATTGACAGAGGACTTCATAAATTTGAACCTCGGCCAAGTGACAAGGACGACACCTGAGCTGATAACCCCTCTCCTAGCTTCCACACCATACTAAAGTGGGGACTTTGAACCTTGAAAAATTTAACGAGCATTAGTGGTTCTATGTCGGGTCTTCAATGGCACTAGGGCACGAACTCCTGACATGCTACGATGAACCACGAGAACCCGTAGGCTACCATGGTCATTACAGGAACAGGATCCTGGTTCAAAATTAAGAGGTTCACCGTAAATTGCACTCGTGTTCATGTGACGTGAGTAAACAATCAATACTTCCGAACAAAACTCACATCTATAGAGCAATACCCGATGGGGGTCTTTCAATAATATATGATCTTCGATAACATGGATGTTTTGCGACGCTATGGAGCTGTTCGATATTATTTTGCACATCCAAGTAATAAAAATTCTTAAGATGGCAAGTGGAAACGTTTGGCTCGCAAAGTATGCTCCTCTTTCAGAGCAGAACAAACTTGTGAAGTGGAACCTCTTGTGAAGAACAAGTGGTACGCAAAAGAAATTTACTTCTCAAGTTTTACACGCAATTCTTTTCCTCCTGCGGAACTTTTAGCATATACAGGTGTTTCGCAGTTTTCTCGTTCCCTTACCAGGACTCACTGAAAATTCATTCTGAAAATAATTTCAACCGAACGGCTCTCAAATGCGTACCCACCTTTTAGAGGTCGAAACTTCTCTTAAGAGTTAAGAGTACGCTCTAGGTTCTCTGATCATGGTGGGACTGCTTTAACTTTTCTACCCATCTCTTCATCTCTTTTGAATTTTGAAATCAACAGATACACGCTCTTGTCAGCGTTTTATTTTAACTACAGCAGAAATTGCTGATTAGCTGATTGCTGGGCTGAAGAAGTTACCCATATGCCACGAGATGTTATATTATAAACTATTGTTTTTCCTCTTGTGTATGAATATGTGTGTAGTACTTTATTCATTTTCTCAAATCCTCTGTGTTCAATTCAATAGAGCAGTGGTCTTTTAGCTGCACGTTTTTGCTTATTTTATGGGAATATAATAGGCTCTTATTTCTACTCGGTTGCTAAAATCTAGTATGTGAAAAACTGCTTGTTGACAAAATGAGTTGAAAATTAAATTCGAGATGTTGCAACTAAAATAATGTTTTGCAGCCTCCTGACTGAGGCCGCAAATTCCTAATATTCGAAATCTAAAAATTAAAGCTGGTGATATCCAAATCGACTTCACCAGCTATAAAATACCTGAGCGAATACAACAAGTTCTTTAACTCTTGAAATTACATCTACAAAATTATACCAACCTATTCCAAACCAAGGGAAATAAAATGGGAATTGTGTTATCTCACAAAAATTTTGACTTATTTCTAGGCCTAACTGGTAATCCTATAACAGCTGAAATAAGTGAAAAAATAAAATTTGTGGCTCATTGTAGTGTAATTGACTCCATTTCAGATTTTCCTCACTTATATTTGTGATATGTTTCATCTGATAATACTAAAGAAATTGGGGGTAGGGATTCAATCCATTCGATAAACATAATCTTCATTTTTATAGCAAGAGAGAGAAGTTTTTAAATTCTCAACAAAAAAATTAGGAGAAGATATTAAAGATTTTCTAAAAGAAAAATATTTGGATATTGCTTCAAGTATATCAGAAGTATACTCAGGTTTGCAAGTGCGCATTAAAGAACATAGTCAAGTGTCGTTTTCATTCTATGTGGTAATCAAACTTTATATTTAATTGCAAATTTTGGTATAGAAAAATTGTAGCGATATACTTTGATTTTTTTAGATTTGTGCCAAAATTATTCACATTTTCCTCTGCTTCAACTCTTTGCCAGAAATTTTTAACTAATCCAGAAATATGTAAGAATACACAATCCGCCTTACTGAAGAGAGATTCTGATACAAGATGATCACCAAGAGCAGAAGCTTATCTACTACAAAACATTTATTCATATAAAAGAGACTTTAAATGTAATTTGTAATCAGAAGAAAAACAAGTCATGGCAGTGGAGACCACTTCACTTCCGAAGAAAGTCGACAAATATATGAAGCTCTCTCTCTTATCTATTTTACAAAGAATATACGTTACTAGTAAATCATTAAAATGTGCAAAGTGAGAACTATTCAAAAAATCTATCATACTAAAGTCTCATAAGAAATTTATATCAATTATTTCCGAGTAGAGTATGAAAAGCGGAAGAAAGAGACAACTAAAATATATAACAGGAAATCATTTAATGGAGAAGGAACAAACTTGTAGGCAACGAAGAGGGTGAGTGAGTGAGAGAATATTAACGTCGCACTGATTAGCAACACGAGGGCTTTTGGTGACGGTCCGCGTAATTTTGAACCATGGTCAAGTGACGCGAACGACAACTGAGCTGGCACCCCCTCTCCTAACTACCACACCACACCAACGGGAGGACGTTTGGGCTCACGGCAGATTTAACGTGCATCGCTCCCCTACACGGCGAGTCTTTGGTGGTACTAGGATCGAACTTATGACATGCTAGCCATGATCCGATGCCTAGACCACTCGGCCACCGCGGCCGTGGCAACGAAGAGGAGTGTGTTTTTGAACAAAACAAAAAAGTCCGACACGAACTCCTAATTAGAAATGTTTAAAATAAACTCTTTTTATGCATTATGAGATAACACTAAGGTATAATTATCTCAAAGGGCTCAGAAATATGAAATTGTTCTAGACTTTTCGAATATTTTTATTGGAAATTGTCAACAAAAGGCAAAAAGAAAGCGTTAAAAAAAGTAAATGGCATGTACAGAAAAACGAAATGGATATTTATGCTTTGAAAAATGAATTAGGCAGTTTCTTAGTATTTCTAAAGCAGAAGATGATAACACCCCAAAAAAACCATATTAGAGACATCTTAGGTGTCGTGTGATAATGATGTCGACAGATATCACATAAAAGCCGTTAAAAAATTCCTAGCACATTTCCGAATATTGAAATATTGTTGAAGACTTTTCTTATAATTTCCTTACCTAAGGCATCGGAGAACAAAGGTCATTTTCTATTTTATAGAGATTCAAAAATTATTGAAGTAATAGAATTCGAGAACAAAATTAAATAACTTGGTGGTTTTGTATATAGAGCAGAGAATTTTTTAAACCGCATTGTCACTGAAAAATAATTGAAAAGTTTGCACAAAAAAAAAAAAAAAAAATACCAAGACAGAAATTATGCAAAATACTTCTGAATAAATTTATTTATAATTCATAAGGATAACAGTATTAAATGCGATAAGTAACACTGCCAAATTTTTATTACTTTTCTTTTTTGTGAATAAGCTCACGGGAATTTTCTTGAAACTTCTAATTCTAACTTGAACTTGAGGACTCGGCCACATTTTACCGCAAGAGTCCTCAACCTGACTTTAGTCACACCGTTTTGAGAAAGCATTCACATTTCTTGAGTTGCATATTCAGGTTTGAGGAAGTTTTTAAACATTTAACCTCACAATAAAAGCAAGATTACGAAAAGGTAGAAAATGCTAAAATTTCTAATAATATAATGCAAATAATTTTGATAATACATAAATTTGCTAATTTTGCAACAAAAAAAAACAAAAAAAAATCTTTTTAAAAGATGCAACAAATCGGTACATAGCACTCATTTCTATATGTTGAACCGCCCTCTATATTTAGACCAATTTGTTCTAGTTCCTTGGTAGTATTGGATTTCTGTTGAATAATATTGTTTGCCTTCATGAAAGAAACAATAATAAAAGGAATCTAAGCAAATATACCACTAACATTTTACCAGTTTGTTGATTAGGAATGAATAAATTATTGCTTGTCAACATCGCATGTATAAATTTTTAAACTAATGAATGAGTGAATATTAACGTCGCACGGTTCAGCTACACGAGGGCTTTGGGTGACGAACCGCGTAATTTTGAACAATAGTCAAGTGACGCGGACGACACCTGAGCTGGCACCCCCCCCCTCCTAACTACCACACCACACCAATGGGAGGACGCTTGAGCTCTCGACAGATTTAACATGCATCGCTCCTCTACACGGCGGGTTTTCAGTGGTATTGGGCTCGAACTCATGACACGCTAGCTATGATCCGATGCCTTGACCACTTGGCTACCGCGGCCATATTTTGAAGCTAAGAGAGGGATGCTGGCAATAGATCTAGTAATTTGAATCTCTTTCTAGGACGACACCGATCTGGCATCCCTCTCTCCAAACTTCCACACCAAGCAAGCAGTAAAACTTTGAGCAGCGACAGATTTAACGTTCTTCAGCGCCCCTCTAAACAGCGATGTGTTGATAAGCAAATGCGACACGTCAGTCATCAGAAAATCTTGAAATTGAAACCTTCAAACTCTGATAATCTTTTTTAATTGTTTAATTATGTGGGGATCTCTTTTACAGACACCAAGAGTAAATTAAAAAATATATAACCAAAAATTCCAAAAAAATTTATAGGTATTTTATTAGTAAACGTGTTAAAGATTTTATAAAAATTCTCCAGTAAAACTGGATTTGTGTTTCTGCAATTGCAAATGTGTACAGACTCTGTGATAAGAGCTGAGTTGTTGCTCAAATTCAATTTAAGTATTATCTTATGTGATAGAATATGTAAATTTCTTGTAGCTTTATTTCTGTGTTATTATTGCTGTTGATGCTATATATAGAATTATTGAAAATTTAAACGGGGAAATAATATAATATAAATAATTTTTTATTTCAGCCTTTTTTTATTGCATCGAATAGGTTTTATATTTGAATTTATTGTAAAACATACATGTTTACGTAAATAAAATTGAATCAAATTTTTATACATATTTAAGTTTAAAAAATGGTTTGTTTGACAATTAAAAAATCTCTTAGTAATGTGCTAAAATGTTGATTTTTTACTGTATCCATCAAAAAGTACCAATTGAAAGTATACTATCGATTTCACAATACATTAGAAAGAATTCGATCCTTTTTAAAGATAGCTGCTTCAATTATTGTAAGGAATTTTAAAGTATAAGCAACATTCCAAGAAGTCTGTTATTGAACAGCATCGATAGACACAAAAATTAAGATTGCATGGAAGCACAAATTAAGAAATAGTGGAATATATAAATTTTCTATTACAAATGAAGGAATCAAGTGGCGTATAGTTTTTGATGCTTCCTCTCACTCTCCTGGTCATCCATCTTTGAACGATGCTCTCGAAGCCGGACCAAATCTTCTACCTGACATCTTGGCCATGTTATTGAGATTTCGACTTTCTAAAATAGCAATTACTAGCGATGGAAGCCAGGCATTTCTTCAGCTGATACTAGCAGATGAAGACAGAGACGCAACACGATTTCTTTGGTACAAACGGAGTATACTTCTGATGGGAACCTTTGCATAGCAGATGAAATCGTAACATACCGATTCACGCGACTTCCATTCGGACTCACTTCAAGTCCATTTTTACTATCAGCTTCTCTTCGTGAACTGGCTACAATGTACAAGCAAACATATCCTATTGCAACTAAACACATTGAGAATAACACATATATGGATGATTTTGTAATAGGGACATCTACAGATACTGAAGCTATTACTCTGTATCGAGAAATGCTGCAGCTTACATCGCATATCAGCCTAGAATTAGCCAAACGGACGACAAATTCGAAGACTTGGCAAAGTGTATGGAAACAAGAAAATGTTCCATTTTGAGAGATTACGCAGGTTTTAGGTGTTAAATGGGATACTGACAAAGATGTTTTTCAAATTGATGTGCAGGCTATGATTGTCGAAGCATCTAAAGAACCAGTAACAAAGCGTTTACTACTGAAGCTGATGTCAAAGTTTTACGATCCTTTGGGCCTATTCTCTCCAGTTACTGTCATTGTGAAGATTTTATTCCAGGATACGTGGCTTAGTGGAATTAAATGGGATGAATTATTACCACCAGCTGTAGCACAACAGTGGCATAAGTGGATAAATGAGTTACAGTGTCTGAAGGATAAACGCATCCCAAGATGGATTGGGTTTTCTGAAACTTCCGACGTCACCATCCACATGTTTTGCGATGCTTCTGAACGTGCATATGGGGCTTGTTTGTACACGCGTCACATGGTTAACAATTTTACGGAGGTCAATCTCATATGTAGTCGAAGTAAACTGGC
Organism: Trichonephila clavata; assembly: GCA_019973975.1. Lineage (NCBI taxonomy): Eukaryota > Metazoa > Arthropoda > Arachnida > Araneae > Nephilidae > Trichonephila > Trichonephila clavata. The sequence goes on along the minus strand of BMAO01008498.1, from coordinate 154,061 downwards.
CCCAGTGAAAAATCACTCTTCCGCGACTTGAATTGTTAGCCGCATTACTAGGAACTCGCCTACTTCAATACTTTTACAGAGAAACGAACATGCACTCATACACAGCCGTGCTATGGAGTGATTCAACTGTAGCTTTAAGTTGGATACAGGGAGATCCCAACCGTTGGAAAACATTTGTTTGCAACAGAACAACTGATGTTCTTCAATACACTACTCCTTCACAATGGTGACGCTGTACAGGTACAGATAACCCTGCAGATCATCTTACTCGGGAACCTTCCCATCTCAGCTACCATCTTTGGAATCTTGGTGGCATGGTCCAAAATGGTTAAATCATGATTCAGAAGCTTGGCCCACCAAAGATTTTCCGTCACATTCACAGCCTTCAGTCGAAGTTGAATCACGGAAAACTGAGTCTCGATCCTTTTACGTTGCAACCACAGAACCCATCATAGATATATCTCGTTACAGTTCTTATACAAAACTTCTTCGGGTGACTGCCTGGATTCTACGTTTTGTGCACAATTGTAAATCCCACCTACGTATCATTCACGAACTGAATTGTAATGAAATAGAGAAGGCTAAGGATTATTGGATACAAACTGTGCAACGTCAATTCTTTTCAGCTGAAATTAATGCCTTAAAAGAGGAACGTCCTTTACAAAAAAAAAAATCCAAAATTTCTTGTTTCAACCCCTTTTTCAAAGATGATTATTTGCGTCTTGGAGGAAGATTACAATTCTCTGACATTCCTTTTGATACTCAAAATCCCTTAATACGCGATGGAAATCACTCTTTTGTCCATCTTTTGATCCAGCATACTCACAAACGTCTCCATCATTTAGGTGTGCGTATTGTTCTCTCCGAGTTACGTTCTACCTTCTGGATCTTAAGAGGAGGTCAAGCAATAAAGAAAGCTCTTCACAAATGCCTACCTTGTAAACTTTTCAAAGCAAAAGGCGGAATACAAATCGAGAAACTTCTCTACCTTCCGAAAGGGTTGTACCATCTGCTCCATTTACTATCACACGGCTTTATTTTGCTGGACTTGTAAATATTCGCTGTTTGAAACCAAGAGACACAGCCTACTTAGCACTATTTACTTGTGCAACAACACGTGCACTGCACATTGAACTCGTGTCAGATCTCACCACTGACAAATTTCTCTTAGCACTGCAGCGATTTGTTGGTCGCAGAGGACTGCTCAATACAATCTACACAGACAACGCTACCACCTTTCATGCAGCAAATAAGGAACTGATCCTGTTATGGCAAACTCTATCATCAGCTAAAACTCAACAATATTATGCCCAAAATGGCATAACATGGCGTTTCATAGCCCCACGCGCGGCTTGGTGGGGAGGCTGGTGGAAGCGCCTAATAGGTATTGTCAAACAATGTCTGCGAAAGGCACTCGGACGAGCCCTTTTAGACGAGGAAAGTCTGTCCACTGTCCTCATTGGAATAGAAGCCGCTCTGAATCGTCGACCATTAGTCTACAAAGAGGAAAGTGATGACAACTCAGCAGCTTTAACATCAGCTCATTTCCTGACGGGACGAAAACTAACGGCCATTCCATCCAGGCTAGAAAACACAAGGCTTAATAAAATCTACAAGCAGCACTCGACTGTTTTGGGAAAAAATGGTCGAAAGAATATCTTCTTCAACTACGATCCTTCCATCAAGTTCGAAACAAGGACAGTGCCATTAACATCCGAGTTGGAGATATTGTGCTTCTGCAAGAAGATGTCCGACCACGGCACATGTGGAAGAAAGCTAGAGTGATGAACCTGCATCAGGGGCGTGACGGGAAGATAAGATCCTGCGAGCTGAGAGTTAATGGAAGAAATGTAGTAGCGGGAAGACCAGGGTACCCTGTACAACTGGTCATCCCTCTCGAGATTGACCAGGGTGGGGAGGATGTTGGGAACGAGATTAAATGTAAAGTTTAACTACCCTTTTTTGGCAACTGTAGAAAAGTAATGGAAAAACCTCTGTCAATAAAGTTCAATTCAGTCTAATTCAATACTTGCAAACTGTAATATAGCTGCTTCAATTATTGTAAGGAATTTTAAAGTTTAAGCAACTTTCCAAGAAATCTGTTATTGAACAGTATCGATAAACACAAAAATTAAGATAGCATGGAAGCACAAATTAAGAAATAGTGGAATATAAATTTTATATCCATCTCTTTCTTAATTTGAAATGATCCTTCAAATATGAAAGAGATCATTTTACTGTAATAAAAAGTCGTATACAGTCGTCTTTTCAATGAAATGAATTATAAATTGAAAAAAAAAATCTTAAATAAACCAAGTGTTAAACTTTAGAAATTCATTTTAAAAGCAGCTTTAATCTCTTAATGTGCACGATCGAGTTAATTCGATCACTCTAAACTGGCCAAACTGTGCGAACGAGATAAATCGAGTGGAGTCGTACTTTATGTTTCTATAATCTTCACACTCAAATGTAAGCGATCGCCGTCTGAACTCGTGAGTCTGACTGCGATCCGTCACCGAGATGTCGCAAATTTAGATAAAGTTTATAGTAAATTTAAATAAATATAAGAAACCATTCTTTCATTTGTTAGACATCAGCATGCGGAGCGCATATGTTTTGCTTTAAAAAAAATTCAGGTGAAAAAAAATTTAGATTTCAGATGCAAATTAGTAGAAAGATATAAAAGAAAAGTTATCATAGCGATACAAATATTTCCACGACTAAAGTAAGATCATTTTTCCAGTTTTGTTCTACCAACATCAAAAAAAGAAGCTCTCACAAGATTTTTGCATTGTGTGCTGAGTTAAAAAAAGGGGGTGATAGCAAAGGAAAAGAAGAGTCGTTACATGTGTAATAATTGCAATGTTGGGCTATATGCTGCATGATGCTTCCAAATAAATCGGACAAAACAAAGTTTGAATTTTTTTTAAATGCATGACGGATCTATACGCGTTTCTACTAATATCTTCGTTTCCCTTTAAATCAAAATATTTATTTCAACCAACCTTCATCGAGAAACCAAGCGTAATTTATGTAATTGAGGAATTTTATACAAATTCGATTTTCGCTAGTTGAAAGGGAGTGAAGTAAGAGGTTAAGTTGAGTGAAGCAAGTGAGCTGTCGACATGTAGTTGTTGACAAGTTAAGTGAAGTTGATACGTTTGATGTATGCAAGGAGAAGTGGTTAGTAAAGATTGAAAAGCAGTCGAATTAAAGATTAAAGAACGTAGAGCCTTCGTCAATTGATTAAGTAAAATAAGTGCCTGAAGTTTCCCGTGAAGGATTCGAAGCATTAGGGATCCAGGTATTGTACCTTTGATTAAGTAAAAGCGGATTGGTAGTGTGCGATGTAGTTGTAAATGGAGCGTAATTAAGCCGTCTTAGATTCAGTTGAGGTTCTGTAATAATATCCCCGCATTAGAATACCTCACCTCTGCACTCTACCATTGTTATTTTCCTTAATTAGAATTGTGTTGTGTTTATTCATAATCAGTAATAAGAATTAATAAATCAAATTAGATTGGCATAATGTCAGTGGGATTATTTAGTTCTTCCTACACATCTAGCCGGTTTACAGATAGACAGGAGGGTTCGAATGTAAGGGGTAACTACAGGTTACCACAAATGAATACAACTATTATTGTTATTTCTGTTGAAAAAGTATAAATAAATTTTTTTATTGATAAAATCATTTTTTTTTTCGAAACAATTATTCGAAAAGAAACATAACAAAAGTCGACATACGTGCAAAACTGCAACATTCGGGTCTTTTCTGCAGTGTGGATTAAAATCCGAAATTAAAATAAAAGTGTGATTGATTTTACAATTTTTTGGAAAAAAAATTTTATAATTTATTTTTGGTCAAAATAAAGTTCAAAAACATGTTTTCTTCAACAAAAAAAATTTTTTTGTCGGTTTTTTTTCAAAATAAGTGTTTATTGGTTAAATTAATTCTTTTTTACCCTTACTTTCTTGTTAAATACCAATATTCTTAAAGAACTTCAAAGGTTCCACTTAAAAAAAGAAAAGGTTAGAGAGCACTTTTCTTTATCAGATAACTACTATTTGCTCCCAAGTCACAAATGAGATTTCCTACTGTTGCCAGGGTGACAGGAAAAACTTTGGGAAGTCTTTAATCGTTTATTCGGCGCGATAAATTGTCCCAATCTTTTCGGGAACAGAATTACCAAATAAAAATAACGCCAATCGTCTGTTCGGTTATAAATAACACTTGTGTGTGTTAATCGATTGGAGCTGAACTTCTTTTTCATCCAAGAGCTCTATTGTAAATAAAGGGTGAACGAAGAAAGGTGTCATTTACTCCGCAGGGAAAAAAACTTTCCAGGTGGTATTGAATCGGAAATAGTTTTTTTTATGACAGAAATGTTCGATAAAGATATATATTTGGTGATCTTACAGAAGAAAAGTGAAAATTTATATGTGTATTTCCAATTTTGTTGCTGTTGTTATTAAATGTAAACAGTGTTTATATATGTATTATTATTGTTATTTAATCTTAGCAAGTAAATTTTTTGTGTAACGCATTCATTCGTTTCTCAAAGTTTGCTGTTCACACGTTTACTTATGCATCGATTTTATAAAATTCGTTGGTTTCCTATTTTGTTTACAAATCGCTATATTGTTTCACTGATATTTTTAAAAATGTTACATTTTTGATGAATTTTTTTTTCATTGTAAATTTGGGGCCGTGGTAGACTAGTGGTGCTGTTCTCTATCTTGGCGTTGGTACGTCATAAACGTGAGCCCTAGTGGCATCGAAGACCACCCCTCCCCCTACTGAAGAACTTAGACACGTTATATATATAGATCAGTTGTGGCACAAAGTTCTCTAGTTGGTATGGTGTATTAGCCGCAAATCCTCTCGTGAGATTATTAGAAGGGGAAGAAAAAGTTGGGAGGCCTCTGATCCCCTCCAGGGTGCTCTCTCTCAAAATTGTGGTGTAACCGAGCCAATTCATTCTGCCCCCTGTTTGGTGCTCAAAGCTACAGCTAATGACAGGCGTACAACCAGCCCTTTGTCACGATAAATTTCGTGGACCTCGATCTGTCACCGTCAGTCAGGTGGCATTTGTAACAACACAAAACAACAGTTTGATGAGAAGGAACATCTCAGGTGGTGTCCTCGTCGCTTGACCAAGGACCATCGCCAATAGCCCTCGTATTGCTTTATAGTGCGACGTCAATAAAATTTTCACTCATTTATTGGTGATCTTTTTTTAATGAATAAAAATGTTATGTTTTTGACGTTTTTGAATTCCTTTACTTAAAATACCAATAAAAATTAATAAAAAGATAACATCAGTGATAATACTCTGCTGTCGTCATACTGAATGCATTTAAGAAAAAATAATTTTATTCTTGTTGCGCTTAAAATTAGATTGCTTTAAAGTAAAAATATGTCCAGGTGTCCTTGTTTTTTATTAAGCTATTCTCATAAAATACGATTCGAAATAACGCAATTAAAAACCGCTGTGTAAGACTTTTAATCTAATTTTCAGTTTCAAGCTTTTATTACGGGAACTAAATTCTTAAGCATTTAACAAACTTAATTTTTTTCTCAACTTCCCCATATTTTTAGCAATCAGTAATCATACAAATCTCTAAAAATAAAGCGTCTTGAATATTCAACTGTTATGATGATAAGAAAAGTTTATATTAAGTGCTAAACTTTCCTACACGGAACACGGAAGTATATTTATTTATCATCTAAATTAACTAATAAAAAAAATGAATCAAATAACAGAACATTTCCAAATTCTGACTGAGAAGTTAAACACATAATCTGTTAAATCTTTCGAAATTTTAATATCATGCAAAGATTTTCGAAATCTAGTCATTGCAATATCAGAATCACACACACACATATAGAAGCACATGGGTGCTTTTCCATCCAAAGCTTGCCAATTTGGTTTTTTATTAACATCACATTTTAAAGTCACACATCGCCATTGTAAGGACTTTACGCCTAGACAGACTTAACTTGCATCAGTTCCTCTACGGGGGATCTTCAGTGTCACCAGGACTTGAATCCTCAACCTACACTACTAGGCTACCGTTGCCACCCAAAGCTCATAAAAAAAAGAAAATATGTTAAAAAAGAATATATTTTTCATTTGAGGAGCATTTGGCTAAAAATAGTAAACTGAACTTTCACAATTCGTTTCAAAATATGTATTAATTTAATTATTTTTTGGTATATTTTTTTCTTATTTTTGTCAATATATACAGTAGAACGTCGATTATCCGAACGTTTATTATCCGGAGCGTCAAATATCCAAACCAAAGTCCGGATATGTTTTCGAACAGTGCAATGCTCAACATTTGTTTCCTGTGAGGTCAAAAGTGACGGGAAAACCCAAGAGGAGGGATATTTGGGGAATTTCAGTTGTGTGATTTGGTAAACATCTGAGCGGAATATTAGGTCAGTTAGTTTTCAAGTGAGGAGGAGTATGCGTGCTCTTTTGTTGAGTTTTGTTGATGTAGAAACCTGGATGGCATGCGATGAAGAAGACTGTGGATTTTTCAAATGTTAAATAATGACGAGATAGTAGTAAGGGTCTATCAAATGCTGACGCGTTTCTGTGTTAGAGACAGCTACGGAGTGGTACGAACAACAATCAGAGGGCTGTCCTACTCAAATACTGCTGCTGAAAAGAATCAGAGACCTTGCAGCGAAAAAACTATGGTGTACAATCGTACAGCGAAAAATAAGTGATTATTTTCTACAATCAAGGTGAAATTGTGACATTTTGCACCTATTTGGCTTTTTCTTCAAGCACCTTTCCCGTATGTGATGATTTTCATTATTTGTATAGTGTCCAGTATCATATACTACATGGATTGCATTCGGTTTTCGGTTATCCGAACGGTGTCCGGTCCCAATTGCTAAACGACGCTCTACTGTAAATAGTTTTTAATAGACTTTACTTGAGAAAACTAAAATGCTTTGTGAATTAAAAATTTTCAAAAATCATTGAAATTTCGGAGACATAAGCAGATGGATGCTGTAGTATTACGAACATTTCTGACTGAGGGCAGCTTTTTAAGAGAGTGGGGTTTAACCAGTTTTAGACTAGCCAAACTTCCCCCTTTCCGCTTACAAATATTGTTGAGAGAAATATTATTTGTGTTAATGTGTGTTCATGTCTATAAACTCTATAAACATATATATATTACGTACATGAGTATGTGTATATACGTGCGTGTGTTTCCTGTAGAAAGCAGTTAACAAATGATTTATTTTGCCATGACGCGTGGAGTCATAAAAAGCGCCTACAAAGAAAAAAAACGTACGAGACTTAATAAGATACTTAACACAAACATTGTTCTTCTCCATTCTGATCGAAATAACCTAAAATTATTTTTTTAACTTCCTTGCGTTCGATACATTTTCTAAGGACATAATAGCTCAAATTTACAGTAAACGACAAAAGCAACAAAACAAAAGTGTTCATCAGTTGAGTAAATCATCGACAGAAAAAAAAATATATCGATCTGGGAGGAGACGCGTTTACAAAGGATTCTTACACTATTGAAATATTTTGACATTCTAAGATGGGTGTCAAGATGTATGGTCGATAGGGTAGATTAAAAGAGCTCGTGCGTTGCTACGAGAACGCTACAAACAGCTTCAATTAAATATGTTTTCTTCAAAATATACATTAATGGCATATTACTTTAATTTATTTCGATTTTTATACCAAATACAATTAAAGTAACAAAAATTGCTTCATTAATATGCTGTCTACATTTAAGTTATCCATTGAAAAGGGGAAGAAAATGATTGCCACTTCCAGAAAGACAATTTTGAAGTTTATCCCATGAAATACATTTTTATCGAACAAATTTGATACAATTTTCTTGGAAAGCTTTGACTTTGAAAAACATGTATATTGAGTTTCAGTTTCCTATAAACTATTAACATTATCGTTAGTTTCATGAAAGTCATTTAGTAAATAGTTAATTTAATATTTTTTCGTTACCCAACCGACAAAAATACTGAATCGTATTTTTTTTTTTTTTGCTTCTTAAGTCAAAAATAAGAACTACATTTATAAGTAAATTAAACAAATATGTTTAAATCATATTTTATGTATATGAGTATATATTTCAATTCGTGAGAATTCACCTATTTAGATTAACCTGTTTTTGCCCTCATGTTTTTACTCAACTTTTATTAAAAGTTTCTTTTTTTATATAAAAAACTGAAAATGTATTCTCCACTATATCTTCAAAACTAACTTTGTCGACTATTGGCTATGATTTAATGCAAAATGTTATATCGCATATGGCCATGCGTTTAACGTCTAAAAAAATTAATGAGCTTTTATATTACTTTCCAATAAAGAAAACTGCAATAATTAAGTTTTAAAATGTTTAAATGAGAAATTAGGTATAATCGTACAAATCTTCGTTTAAGAGATTTGTATTAAAAAAAATTCAAACTCGAATATTAATTTTGAGGTTGCTTGTTTATACAATAACATAACAAGTAATATAATAAAAAAATTTAAGTCAATTCCTACTTAGGTCAGGATAGAAAATTTTTATTTTAGTTACTTTTTATTAAATAGTTACAATCAATATAAATATGTATATACATATGGCAGAATCACAATGTTAAGTGGCAAAATAGAATGCGATTTTCCTTGCACTCCATTTTTCTTTCTATATAGGGTGCTAGACAACTATTTATTTTTGTTTGTTACAATTTATTCATTAATTAAATTTAATTATTCCAACAAAATAGTATAGTAAAAAGAAATCACATTCTCAGAAATGAGGCCATCCCAGGTGGGATTCGAACTCATAACCTTTGGATTAGAAGTCCAACGCGCTACCTGGACACAAGAGATTTTCCTTTTTATATAGGGAGTTGGACTATTATTTTTGTTTGTTTTTAATCACTCATTAATTAATGAATTATATTTGAAAAACTGTATTATATATATATAACATCAAGTGGCATCCACTACAAGTTTAAAAAAATGTATTTGAACATGAGTGGATGAATAAAAAATATTTTATTAACGATTGAAAATTTCAACTATATATATATGTATATATATAAATAAATATATATACAGGGAGAAAAAAAAAGTGAACTAACAGTAGGAATTGAAAGAATAATCTCTTTTTTTTTTTTCAATATTAGTAGCATAGGCCTTCGTTGCACGAGCTTTTTCAAGTGTATGACGTTTTTCTTCCTTATTCCCCAGGGAAATTTTCCCTTCCCTTCCCCTCTCGACTTCAACATTTCCCAGTGATTTCTAAATCTATGTCATTAAAATTCCCTTTTCTAAAATTTCTTCCACTTCCCTCCCCTGTCCCCTCTTTACCCTTCGTTCATTTTTTTTGGCCAGTGATTCCCAAAGAGGTCTATATAGACCCCCAGGGGTCTGTGACAACCTGCAAGGGGTCCACGCAAGCAAAAATGAATTTGGGGTTCCATGAGGTGTAAATGGAAGTCTATGATAGAGTTTCTCATTAAACTATGACTTGAATCTTTAAAAAAGACTTGATCTATAGTGGAAACCAGATTTTACCAATTTAACCTATTTATATTTACTAAATTTAGTGAGTTTAATTTGTGGTTACGAGGTGATAGCATAAATTTTATTAAGACAAGGACCATTTCTGCATTTCTTTCCAGAATTAAGCTAAAGAAGTATAATATTGGACGTCGTGAACTTTCAATTCGTCACAGACAATCTGACTGGAAATTTTAAACTACATTCAGCATTTGAATGCCCTTACTATGGTTTTGAAACTAGGTTTGAGATTGCTTTTTTATAGAAATACCACAGTAGTCAATGAATTTGTATAGTTATATTGAAAACAAATGTGATATTACAATAGTAACTGATCAGAATAGGCCTTAACGAAGATCTTAAAATAAAGTTTAGAAACGGATGACAGCAATTTTGGCTTTAAAAAGACATACCTGTTATTTGTCCCGAATTATGGAATATCTTGAAAAAGTTTTTAATTGTTTTTCCTAGTGAGAGGAAGTTTTAGAGAGTTTTCCAATCTCAAAAACAAAAGAAAGGGGCAAAAAAACTGGACACTTACCAACAAAGGAGATTTAGAGTTAAACCTGACTAGATTGTATTAAATGTTGAAAATTTGTTATTGAAGCACCAGATTCGTCCCTTTCAATAAAAGCATTTGTTTGTTGTCCAGTTATTTTATGCATTAATTAGTTTAATCTGATTAATTAACATGTGCTTCTTAAGTTTTAAACACTATACTTAACGCTATAATTCACTACAGTCAGAAATTTAATTATTTTGAAGTAAGTATTAGTACCAGCTGTGTCAAAAAGACATTTAAGTTGATGAATTTGCAAAAATTCAACATTAGGTAAGCAGGGGTCTTCCCAAAACCAAAAAACATGGCAAGAGGTCCATGAGACAAAAAGTTTGGGGACCTCAGTTTTAAACCAGAAAGTGGTGTAGAGGAATTACATAATATACATAGTTGCAAGCTTTGTATTCTTTATCCATTACTACTTCGATTTTCGCATTTCAATTCATCGTTGTTAAGAGGCGTAGAATCACCGGTCGGCTTTATGGGTGTTGTTCTTGATAACATTTAAAAAAGGGGAAATATACAAAAGCTACGAAATGTTAAATATGAATGTACAAATTCTTAAAGTTTTGCTGTTCCTAAATTTATTTATCCAAATGCCATGTATGAAAAGAAAAATGGTGACTGTGTAGTAGGGTAAATTGCAAAATATTCTTCAGAATTTCAAAACTGACCATTTGTGGAAAAGATGTTCTGTCGTATGTATATGAAGGCAAAAATAAAATGGGAAATTAATTTTTATGTTAAATACTACCATAAAGAGAAGGAAGGGTAGGTATTTAAGCTTTCTTATGGTAAAAAGTCAAAGTAAGTTTTGTTAAAATGAAACAGGGATTTTAGTAATTTTTAACACTTATTGTGATGTGAAAGGATATCTTTTAAATTGTTACAAGAAAAAACATTAGGTGCATTTAATGGCTTCTTTAGTATTAATTTTTTTTAAAAACCTACAGAGTGTCGAAATGACAATGCACGATACAGCGGAAGACGGATAGAAGTTTGGATCGGATAATGGAACATACGAGGAGAGAGAGCTGTGTTATGAAGCGTTGCAATGTACGAATGTACATTGTACTACTCAGTATACTCACTTATCAGCAATCATCACTTTTAATTCTTTATACTGAAGAAAAAATAATTTTATTTTTAGTACCCTTTTATAAGCTTCACTTGTATGTAACGGAATCTTTGAACTCCATTTTTACCCACTTCAAAAGGTCAGATTTATTCGAAATTTCGCTCACTTGTCCAGGACCGATGACAATACAATAATTTCATAATTTTGTTCCATTGTCCTGATCAGGATTATCAGGATTAACAATTTCCCATTTTAAGAACATACGCCTCATCTGACGACTCGTTTCAGATCCCATTTCCAGATTTGGTAACTAAAAGATTAAGTTAGTTCGATGAACTAGAAAAGGGGGTGCTTTTTAGTTTTTTTAAACTATTTAATTGAGTCTAAAAGAATTTAACCAAAAATAAGTCTTTTTCCATTCTTTCTAAATTTCAACCCTTTTGTGGCAACATTAAATTTTATTAATATTCTTTAAAATTATTTTTTCTTATTATTATTAAATTATTATTCTTTAAAATTATTTATGTGAAAAACACTTATGCTATATAATAATGGATTTATACAATCTGTAAGCATTTACATGTTACAAAAAAATATCTCATGCATTAATTAATAATTTTTGGTAAAAATAATTATAATATTAGAAGAGGGACAAATATTATTTGCCTTTTAATTTACATTACCTAAAATGAGCCCAGAATTATACTGAAAAAATAGTAAAACCTTAAGCAAAAGCATAAATATGAGAAATTATATACCAATGATCTACAAGTTTTGCTCGATGGCAAATCAATTAATGAATTATATTCTTACAAATAAATTAAATCATTTATAATCAACTTTTATATGAAGACAAAAGAAATAAAGAACGTAGTAACAAGAATTGAAGGCACACCGAAACTTGTGTTATTATTGCTTTGGTTGTTTAAATTTTATTTCAACGCTCAAATAATTTATCACAAACAAATCATAAATTAGAAATATGCACATCAAGCAATATGTGCTGCGGTCATACTGAGGAATTGAAATACGAAATGATTAAAATATATCAGATAGTGTTAAAATAGAGGAAAATTTAATATTATGAAATATAGTCGGGTTATATGGAATACCCAGGTTTTGGCTCTGTTTGTAGCTGCTAATGCGAGGAGAAACCTTGAACTGCTGAAGAAAGGCTCTCATAATGTATTTATTGTAGTGATAGTTGACCGCTTATTGTTGTCGTATGACTCGCGACAGAACAAAGTGTGTTTTGCGATCTTCAAAAGTTTTTGTAGGAAAGTTTTCAAACATTTTTACTTTCTCGTATGCGTGCAACTTGAACATTGAAGTTAAGCGTTATGTACACTCAAAGAATTGTAGTTTTTAATACTGTGGTCGTTTTTAGCTGATCATGTTTTGTCCTTCAGTTTAAAGGTTTATTTCCCAAGATGGCGTGTTGAGTATTATGGAATACCTAGTATTCCATAATACTCGAAACAAAAGTATAGTATTGCAAACGACCCTACAAAATATACTGAATAAAAAAGTAAAGTAAAAAATGAGTTTGGATTTTTATAATGATATGAAGTATAATATTGATTTGGATTAAGTGCTTTAGCTATTTCTGTGGGCTCACTTTGAATGTACTGGAGCTAAGCAAGAATATTATAAGTGATTTTTGTAAATAAACTCAGAACAGAAGGGATTTTCACGTATTCTCTAAAAAATGGATTTTACAGATAAAAATAACTACGTTTTATGAAATCTTAATTAATTTTTCAATGACCTATTCCATATTACCGAATATTCCATTTATCATTTTTTTTTAAATTATCTTCTTTATAACAGCAAAATTAATATTATTCTTTTTGACAAGGGATAGTTCTTTACATTCGTATATATCCCTGATGATTTTGGAGATTTTTATCAAAAACCAGTAAAGTTATTTTTAGAAATGTAAATGATATTCCATAATACCTGACTATCGTATACATGAAGCGACTCTGGGATTAGATACACTTTTGTATTCATTGAAAAGTTTAGATAATAATATAAAAAAGTATATAAGAGAAAAAAGTGAGAGAAAGAATTTAGTATTATTATTTTTCGTGTTTAAAATGCTTACAGTTTTACGTTTTTAAAAAATTTCATTTAAAAACACGTTTGAAGGTTTTATTTTAAAAAGACCAGATGTTTTATATTCGATGTATAATCGACAGTTTATGAAAAAAACAATTATTATGTTTAAGTAGTATTAATTTTTATATTTTATACAAAACTAATTGTTTATGTTTAAAAAAACCATTTTTAATGAACTTTTAGACAGTGGTTTGCAAAAACTACTTTCGCGAAAGGAATATTTTTAAGAACTAGGGAAAAAATAATACGAAAATTATTTTCCAAGCTAATTAAAAACTTGTCGGTCTATGAGAGGGGTTTGAACCTAAAAAAACCCCACCTTTGTGTACACCACAATACTTTAGAATTGAAGAAATTTAATTATTTATAAGTTTTACAAAATTTTTCAAAAAAAAAAATTTTTTAAGTTCATGTTATACTTAAAGATAAGACAAAAAATTTTACCTTACTATTAGCAGAAATATTTCATGAAATATAGAAATACTTACAAAAGTCTTAAAAGATCTAAGAAATAATATTAAATATTGTGCATAAATTTTAATTTTCCTCTAAATTTGTCAAAGAATAACGAATTATGAATATGTCCCTTTTATTTTTCTTTTATTTCATTTATTCGTTTTGATGATACATGGTCTTTTATTATTTTTAATATCAACTGTTTCACATTCATAAAGTATTTTAACTTTGAATATTAAAAAACTTATTTATCTCATAAGCAAACACATCTTATCTTACAGGAAAAATCTAATGTTCTAGCCATTGTATGTTAAATAACTAGTAAATAATTCTTATTATTTGAGTCCTTTTTATTTTTATTTTTAGTGAGAACGCATGTGTTACAATAAAATTTCCTTTTAACTTCTTTTTTTAATCTAAAAATTTTTTTCAAGTCATTTGTTTCCTGCTCTCTTTTAAGACTATTTTTTTATAAATATCGTTATACATTTATTGATTTTACCTTTAGATATACTAAATTGATAAATTTTTTAATGTATTAGCGAGATATATTCATAATTCGAATGATATGTTCGTTGCATAACACGTTCATATATTTATATCTATGTATCCTTACTTTTCAGATTTCTCTTACAAACTCTCAGTGAAATTATATCCCCTAATCATGTGATAAAATCAATATATTTTACTAATTTTCTTTTAAATAAAACTTTTTTAAAAGATAGGTATCATGGGTTTAAATTTGAGAGAAGCATTTTCTCCGAAATGATCCAGAAAAAAAGCTTGTCTTTTTTTTTAAAATAATGAATAAATTTATTTAAAAAAAACATTTTGTACTTACGAGTCTTAAAAATACTTTATTGTACTAGTAATTTTATAAATATGGTGCATTAATTTAACATATTCCATTTAAAATAAATACTGTGCAAAAAAGTAAGTTTATGTCATTGGTATTTTCAATAAAGTACGCTTGGTCGTATTTTTAATAAAATGACTCAGATGAAAAAAAAATTTACCTTTATCTACAAAGAGTTCTTAAAAACAAATTCTGTCATGAATATACTACTATTACATTACTTTGAAAACATTTCAAGAAATTAATATTAAATTTTTCATATTTCAACACTATATTATTTCAAACCCCGAAGTCGTAAAACGTAAGTGGGATATTTAAATATTTTGAATTTAATATCTTGAAATACTATTTATTCAATTTGTTTTATTTCGTATTTCTTACAAATCCGTTTTCCTTAAATTAAAATCGTCGAAAAAAAATTCTATCATCATCTACCAAAAAATATAATTTAATATAAAAATTAAAATGAGAGTTAAGAAGGGCTTCAACTGACCTGTTTCGCCATTTCCTTTACAATCCTACTTACTCTTAATGTAATCCACATAAAAACACACCAAACGATAGTTGTTAGTGCACCCCATTTATCGGCCGCGCAGATGATAGCATCAGGTGCAAGTGCTGGGATGAAGGATCCCGATGAACGACCCAGGTACTGCCAGTTGCAATGCCAAAATTAAATTGCCTTCACTCCGTGGGGTGGAGCAAAAAATTGGCCTCGCGCCCAGGCATTCAGTCGCACACCCCCCACGAAGGATGTTGATACTCGTTTGCGAGAATTCAGTCATATATCGTTTGCACATTTCTTGGAGACCTGCTTATGAGTGCTCGTGGAAAAAATGTCGGTTTTGACAACAAAAAAAAGAAGGATGTTGTTAAAGTTGTGTGAATCGTGCCAAAATCGTTTGCAATTTTGTTTCTAACGCGAAAAATGAAAGTAAAAAATGATTTGGGAGCTTTTTAAAAAATTGTATTTAAACTGTAACTTATTACCTTAGAAAATCTTTTTAAAGTCGGAAAATATTTTTGTTTAATTAATCATTTTAAAGGGACCCCTGTATATATTAATTCTTTTATTATTAACAATTCTATAGAGAATTCTATTTGTTAATGCAAAAATTGAGGAATATTTCCATAATGATGAATTTACTAAATAAAAAACTTTTTCATTGGAGAGCAGTTTAAGAATTAATTTTCTATGCCTTTTGATCTTGTATATAATCAGAAAAATATTTTTTAGAAACTAAATCATAAATATGAATTATTATTATTGTTTATTTGTTTATTTAATTTTTAATTTTTGGCAACAGCATCGAAATGAGTTTCGGGTTATTGCCATGTTATTATTAACTTGCTTTCTTGTCTGTCCGCTTGGAATTTTGTAATTGATTTTAAACTAACTTCCTGATGATCTAGAGACATGAAATTTGAACCATAGCTCAGAAGTGGATGACAATGCATGAAAATGGGGGGGGGATGTTCTAGTTTTGAACCCGGGCCCCCGAAGAGGAGGGCCCTGATTTCGACAAACGACCCCGTAACTCCGGAACTTACACGAATTTACACAAACAAATACCACCTGTCGATAGTATGGGCCAAGTTGCGTCTACGTATACAATTTCATTGCTCTGTGGTCAAAGAGGGGTCACCAGGTTACCATGCTTTTTTTTATTAACTCGCTTTCTTGTATGTCTGTACAGGTGGAGTTTTGTAATTCATTTTAAACTAACTTCCCGATGAGCTAGAGACTTGAAATTTGAACCATAGCTGAGAAGTGGATGGCAATGCATTAAAATTGTTATAAAAACATGGTACATAAAAAAAATTTTATTAAGAAAATTATCTAAAACTGAAACAAGTGCAAAACAGTTAACCATTTCTGAATTTTAAAGCTAGTATCTGAAAAAGCAAAACAAAATCATTTAAAAGTAATAGATATTTGTAATTGCAATATATACACACACACACAGTTCATTAATAAACTAAGTGCATTGAAAAAATAAGAATTGGTGACAATAGGTAAAATATACTAACCCAAAGAGAAATTTTTTTAATAATTATGATTAGTTCTCTTTTTGAAAATTTTTCATACGTATCAAACAATGCTGATATTATTTTGTTTTTAATTCAAAATATTATATAAAATCGTTATCGCTTAGGTTATCCTAAAGTTAAAAAATGCATGCAATTTTCTGTATATACTAAACGTCATTTTTAATTGTATTTTTAATTTCATATTAGGGTATTCAACTTTGCTCGGAATCAGATTCTTAAAAAGGCCATAATATTGTTTTTCGTTTTTAAAAGGTTTTTTGAAATGTGTGAAAACAGAATTGTATAATTGAATAATATTCTCCGGCTGCCTCTCTTTCTCCCTCAAGGAGAATAACACATGTGAGGAAGTTCGAGCCATGACCATAAAAGGAAATGATATAAAGTTGGGTGATCTTTGATGAAAAAAGATTAGCCGTTGAAATTTATGTGAGGAGATGTATGGCAACAAAACAAAATGAAATAGAAATTACAATTTTAGTAAAGTTATAATTTCCATTTCTCTGCCCATGCATAGGAAAAAATGATTCACATACACACATTATTACTCATCATGAGATCTATGGAACAATTAAATTTACAGATTTGAAATTTGATAGGCATGTTTCTTTTGCTTAGCACAGATAAGCTGAAAAATGTTTTTTCAGGAATCGACTCCCTAAGAGGGGGTTACAAAAGAGTAAAAGGTTATGTATATGTATATGTGTATGCATATGTATATGTATATGTGTGATAGCGGTCGGTTCCTGCTTACATTTTCTGAAACCTCTTGTCTACCTGTAAACCCGGCTAGGTGTGTGGGAGAAATTGAAGTTCACTGTTCACAGACATGATTTCAATCTAATCAATTTATTATTTCCAAATATCAATCAGACACAATAACAATCTAATTAAAGTAGGTGATTATATAGTAGAGCACGGAGGTGAGATTCTATAACATGGGGACACTACTACAGACCCTCAACTGAATCTAAGACAGCTTAAATATGCTCAAATATAGCTACGTCGCATACTAATAAGCTAACTTCTACTTAATCAAGCTCACAATACTGTACTTTTTATGCATCGGATCCTAAACTGGGAACTTGCAAATGATCTCTAGAGGCATGATCAATGGCGTTGGATCCACGCTCTGTAATCTTTTTCCTGGACAACTCCAAGACCTCTAACTAATTCCACTCTCTTTCAATATTCAACTAACAACTAACTCGCAGACTCTATGTTAACTCCTACGTGCCAACTCAAGAAACCAGATTTTATATAATATACTTCATTTACATAATCACGCTTCCTTACTCGGTGAAAGTTGGTTTAAATAAACATTTTCCTAAAAGAGTCATGAAGGGATTAGTAGAACCGCGTATAGATCCGTCACATATGTATATGTTTATATACAGGGTGTCCCAGGATCATTGGGACAAACTTTAAGGAGAGGTAGAGGACATCACAAGGATTCAGATTGCACAGCAACCCATGATCGGAAACGTCTTTGTTCGGGGCTAGGTAGCGTTGTTCACAAGAGCAAAAGTAGAAACATACCTGGAGTCATTTGAGCTGTCAACGCCCGCAGAGGAGTATTAACATTTTACGAACACCTCGCACCTTATTTACGGATTGGCAGAAGGAAATGCATGAGCTGCAGAAAGATTGTATCACGAAAAGTATCCACAGAGAGATGCACCAGACCGCCAGATGGTTGGCTAACTTGTATCACAGTTTGTGTGAATACGGATCATTAGGAGGTATTAGATGTTATGAGGGGCGGGCCATGAGTGACTCGAACTCCCAGCATGAAATAAACTGTGTTGGATACCGTTCGAAGGGATCCAAGTACCAGCGTACCAGCCGTCGCTACTGCCGTAAGAGGATCTCGAGTAATGTTCATCGTGTTTTCCAACATGAAGGCTTGACCAATAAATATTTCAGATGATCTCAGTCTTGAGTTTCCTCGTTTCTTGTGCCACCAACTTTCCCATGCCGTTTCCGACCATGAGTTGCTGTGCAAATCTGGATTCTTGCGATTCTAGATCCAATGATCCTTGGACACCCTGTATATTTATGACCATTGGTTGGGTAATGGTAAATTGCTAAGGAAATTTGTGATGTTCTGACAAAAATATTTCGCACTGAAAAATAGATTAAATAAAAAATTGTACAAGATTCCTCCTCACGCCCCATACGGGACATTGGTTCCGATAGTATTAACGGTAATGGTCATTACCATTAACCTAACCCGGCCACGAATGGCCGGGTTTGAGTATCGGTACACTGTTGATCCGCGGTGTAAAGGGGGCTGATGCACGTTGACCCTTTAACTGTTACGCTATTTTGATGATTTTTTCAATCAAATGTTTTGCACAAAATAAAATATACTTAGTAGTTAAAAATTGATAATTTAAATTACACACATGCATAAAATTTTTTAAGGTTTCGTAGTAACTGCATATTCGCTTGAAGTGGCGGCCTCATAGCTTGGCAGTGGTAAAATTCATTTCTAGCGCAGCACTATTTTCTAAAAAAAATAATAAAATAAGGATAAACAAAAATGAATACCTCTTAGTTGTTTAGGAATCCAGTTTTGTTTGGTACATCTGGAAACATTTTTCCAAGCACAAACCAATTCCGCAGTCATTACAACAGAATCGTGTTTCCCCTTCCTTATTTTTCTTTCCATTTGCATCCTGTTTTGAACAAACTTTGCAATGTCTTGAAGGCTCACGTTTTCCACGAGGAATATGGGATACAAAATATCACTCACTAAGACGGGTTGGGTTATCTATTGAAAGTGGTCCACCAGGATTCTTTTGCCCAGAAGCTGCATCATCATTTTAAAAAAAAACCCTCTTCTCTCTACAAAACTTGAACTCGAAATTCTAAAAATGTGTGTAACACGTTTCTCAACTATACTTTTATAGAGCAAAAATGTGTTCCAGAGTATCTTTATCTCTCTCTCTCTCTCTGTGTGCGTGTGTGTGTGTGTGTGTGTGTGTGTGTGTGTGTGTGTGTGTGTGTGTGTTGTGTGTGTGTGTGTGTGTGTGTGGTGTGTGTGTGTGTGTGTGTGTGTGTGTGAATATATTTTTATATTTATGCTGGCGTTTTCGGATTGTCGGATGAAAGAATATTTCCTGATTACAGCGATTTACACCTCCCATGGTTAGATTGTAGTAAAAAAAAATGTTTGACTCTCGAGTATGTCTTCTAATTTTTTTTTCTTTTTTAAATTGATCATGGAAATACTATGAATACTGCTCAGTAAACACCATCTATTCAATTGAGGCCAAATTAATTTTTCCCGATATAGATTTGGGTTTGGCAAAGAGGTGAAACCGAAATAAACTTCTCACGATATGTATTTTTGTATTACAATTAGATGCATTCAAAAAAAAAATTACCCCGCATAATACTCGAGCCTGTCATTTTGGAGCACTAGTACTTTGCCCAAGATAATTTCGGGAATGGCAATGAAAAGGTTAAATCTATTGAGCTCCCGCTGGCTTTTTGCGGTTGTTTGAAAAGATGATGCCAAACTCATGTGTCGTCCTCGTCACTTGACCGAGGTTTAAAATTACGAGATCCATCGCCAATAGCTTTTATATTGCGTAATATAGTGCGACGTTAATATAACTCTCACTCACTCATGAAGGGCACTTTCAACTCGTCAAAACATATTTCTTGATACATAAAGCTAAAATTTATTTTGAATGTAGGGAAGTCAATTATTCACAATTTTACATAAGAACCGTTAAAATAGCATGGTACTTTAAAGAAAAAGAAATACTTTAAATAATTCAATTTTCCCATTTGTTCAAGTAAAATAAGTTTCTATAATATGATTGTTTATTTTGCGACATTTTCCCTCGTGCACTAATTCTCGAACATGCACATTCGGTTCTTAAAATAACAAATAAGAATGAAGTTCAGACAGAATTTCTATAAAATCAAATCTACATGGTCTGTTTTTTAAAAAATAAAAATGATGTATTGAAATCCAAATTGGTTTTACAGAATTTTTAATTTTAAAAAATCTTAAAGTTATGAATTCCTTTCTGAAATTAAAATTTTACAAGAAATCATATTCCGTTATTTCAGTTTTAACTGTAATAGATTTTAAAAACATTGTATTATATATATATATATCAATTGATACGATTAAAATTGGTACAGTATTATATTGAATGGTACTGCGAAATTTAAGATACATTCTGTATTGTTAACCAAAAAAATATTGTTTAACACTTGATGCTTATACAATGTTTGAAAAATACTGAAAATACAGCGGTGAAAATAAAGAAAACTATTTTCACCCCGAAAATTGAAACTTATAATTCAAAAAGTTTCAAGCTATGCAATTACTTACCTCATCAATGAAATTTTTATGAACTGAAGAGATTTCAAATAGATTAAAGATGGCATGATAACTTTACATTATAAAGAAATACGATTTATTATTTTTTTTTTTACTAAAAATATATCTTACTGAATATTTTATAAATAAAAAAAAGTCTCTCTCTCTCTCGCTTTTCTTTTCAATTACTGAAACTTTTCGATACTTAAGTTATCGTTTCTAACCTTCTATCATTCTGCGAAGAGTTTCAAGCACTTAAAAGAAATATTATTATCTAAATATTGGAAATGCTTTTCAAAAGTGAGAGAATAAACCCTTTTTAAAAAATTTCCCGCTTGAAATGTCACGCAATCTTAATCTTCTTTAAGCGAATAAAAATTTATATTTTTCATTGGAGAGATTTATTATTTAGATGCTTGGACAGGCAGTCGTGGTCAGTGGCGATTCGAAAATCGGCCACAGCTCGATCTCGTGGCCATTTTGGAATATGAAGGAGTTTGCTAAACCAAACTTTTTGTTTATTCTTTTGGTTAATGTGTGATTTATAGACTATACTGTAAACTTGTGCTCCTTTTTTTATTTTTCTATTATTATTTTTTGTGTTGTCCTTTGTTTTTTATCAAAATTCTCTGTTTCTCATTTTGTTTGCAGTTGTCTTGTAATCCGCCATTGGAAATATAAAAAAAAAGATTTATTTTTTATAGATACAAAATTTAAATACATGAGACAAAATCGCGCGTAAATACTATTTTTAATAAACTGTCTCTACATTGCATAAAACTACGAATTTCCAACTTTCAATTCTTAATATATTTATGTAGTTATGTGCTAAATACACAGATTTACACACACATTTATAAAAATAATAATAAAAATAATAAACCACAAAAGTAGAATCGAGTGTTAAAACAGTTTTATGCATAATTTTCTGCAGACGATTTTTCTAGACAAATGATATAGTAGTATTTTTATATTTGGTGTTAAGCAATCGATTAATTGATGACTAATGATACATTCTACAAAAATATAGCTTTGTGGTATGGCAACACTGCAGTTAAAAAAGTAAAAGTATGATTTATTGGAATAAATTAGAACAAGGACAAGCGAAAGAATCATTATTAAGATTATTAATGTTGTAGATCAATTACCTCGGACTTAAAATACTCTATAAAAGTTCTTATTTTATTTTTTACCGCTAAAATCATTATTTCCCTTCTATCATTTAAATTTTTTACCTGTTAATAAAATACAGCAACCATACATGCAAGAAACTGTTAAAATGTTCTGCTCCAGTGATTTATTTTTAAAAATGTTGCCTTTTCACTTTTTAATGAAAGCATGTATAATAATTGTAAGTTATATAATTTTCTGTTACTGTTCTCTTAAAAATAAATTCCCATGCGATGGTTAAAATTATAAAGTGACTCACGTTTGTTTTCGAACACTTGCATTTTTAATTTTCAAATTACAACAATTATTTCCTTATAACATTAAAAGACAGATTGTAATGCTTTCACTAGTATAGTATTATTTATTGGTTTTATAATATTATTATAACTCAAATATACACGGAAAACATTATTAATGTAAAATCCTTCATTCAGAAAGAGCAGGAAATAAACCCATATAAATAGTAGGACTCATTTTAGAAATAATATTAATAAAAAATATGAAGTGGCTTTCTAAAGCGTTCGTACATTTACTGTTTTCTAAAAAATATAACGTTTTTGACTAATAAAAACTAATATACAGAGGACTACAAAGTAGTCGTACACTTGCGAATTTCCTTTAACATTTAATGTTTTCGACTAATAAAAATTTTTTGGAATTGTAGTTTTTTTATGATATCTACAACTTGTTCTTAATGGAATAACATAATTCATTTATAAAACAATATGTAACTATTATTTTAAAAAATTAATAATCTGAAAACTACTAAAAAATTACGTCACAATCTGGGAAAAGTAAAAGTCAACATAGCTTTAAATATTGTATTTCTTTAGTAGGATATCCTTTAGCGTCCCCAACAACTTTTAAACGTCTTGTGATAGATTTTATCAGCTTTTTGTAATTTCTGAATCAATGTTCCTCCATGCTTCTGTAATTATTGTTTTTACTTCACATTTTGTTTTTATATGTCATGTTTTTTCTTTTTTTTAAATCAAATTCTCACCAAATAGGCTTAAATTAGATGATTTAGGAGGTGTTTTCAGAATTTGGAGACACCAACGGCGTACATTAAAAAAACAGTGCGCTTGGCGTCATTAACTTGTTAAGAAATGAAGTCGTCTCCAATATCAAAATTTTGGGCGGATAGTTTAAAATTGTTCCTTAAAATATTTAAATTAAAAAAAAAAGCTAATGATTCATAATACCATCAAAAAACATCAAATTTCCTAATCTTGAAGCCGATTTATGACCTCATGCTAGAATACCTCCATCTCCATGCTTCACTGTTCCAAGTAGATTCTTGGGATTAAGTTTCAGGAAAAAATTCAACATTGGGCAGCAAATTGGTTAGGATGACAGTAAATTCAACTTTTTAGGTTCCGACAGGCGTATAATAGATAGTAGAAGAAACAAGTAATATAAAAAAGAATTTAAGTCAATTCCTGCTTAGATCAACAAAGAAATTTTTATATATTAGTTACTTTTTATTAAGTAGTTACAATCAATATAAATATGTACATACATATGGCAGAATCATAATATTGACAAAATAGAAAGTGATTTTCCTTGCAATATTTTCCATTTTCTTTTCTATATATGGTGATGGACTTTTTTTTGTTTGTTACTATTTATTCATTAATTAAATTCAATTATTCTAATAAAATAGTTTAGTAAAAAAGAAAATACATTCTCATATACTAGACCCTCACAGGTGGAATTCGAACCCACAACCTTTGAATAAGAAGTCCATTGTGCTACAGGGACACAACGAACAATTTTCCTTTCTATATATGTCGCTGGACTATTACTTTTTTTTTTTTTTTTTTTTTTTTTTTTTTTTTTTGTCCTACTATTATTTATATTGAGAGTGTGTGAACTAACAGTGTAGGAATTAAAAAATGAAGAACTTAATCCCACACACAAGAAAACCTCTATTTCTATGCTAAGGAAAAAGGTAGAGGTGTTTTTGCGGGGGGGGGGGCGTAAATCGGCTTCAGGATAAAGTATTAAGAATCAATAACTCTATTTAAATATATTTAAAGAACGATTTTACATTATCCACCCAAAATGTGGATATTGAAGAGGGCTTCATTTCTTAGCATAATGATGCTGCTCTAAATATACACCACTGGCGTCACTAGAACTGTGTCCACAAATTCTGAAAATACCACCTAAATCCCCAGCTTCAAGCCTAGTATAACATATTTGGTGAGAATTTGATTTTAAAATAATTTTCTGGGTAAAACTTGATCCGTGCTATCGACAAGTGATCTTTGTTAGTGTAAATTTGTGTAAGTTCAGAAGTTACTGGGACCCTGTCGAAATCAGGGCTCTCCTCTTTGGGTGCCAGGATTCGACATTAGATCATTTTTCACATTTTCATGCATTGTCATCCACTTCTGAGCTACGGTCCAAATTTCTAGCTCATAGTAAAGTTGGTTTAAAATCAATTACAAAATTCTACCCGGACAGACATACAAGAAAGCGAGTTAATAAAAAAACATGGTAACCTGGGTGCCCCTCTTTGACCCCAGAGCTACGAAATTGCATGCGTACACGCAACTCGACCCGTTCTAACAACAGATGGTCTTTGTTCGTGTAAATTCGTGAAAATTTTGGAGTTAAGGGGCCCTTTGTCGAAATCGGGGATCACCTATTCGGTGGCCTGGATTCAAAACTAGAACTTCTTTTTTCACATTTCCATGCATTGTCATGCACTTCTGAGCTATTGTCCAAATTTCAAGTCTGTAGCTCATCTGGAAGTTAGTTTAAAATCAATTGCAAAATTCCACCCGGACAAACAAGAAAGCCAGTTAATAAAAACAAGGTAAAAAGAAAACATAACATGAAAAAACAAAATGTGAAGTAAAAACAATAATCACAGAATCATGGAGGAATATCGATGCAGATATTACAAAAACCTCATGAAATCTATACCAAGACGTTTAAAAGTTGTTGTGGAAGCTGAAAGATATATCATTAAGAATTAAATTAAGGTATCCGACTACCCTAAAATTGCGAATTTTGCCAAAAATTGACAAATCTTTTTATGATTATATTTTATATACCATCTTATTAGCTTTATAAAAATACCAAGCTTATTATTTTCTGTTCTCTAGATTAAAAACTACAAGTGTTTTAGTAAAATCAGTGTCATTACTTTCATACTTTAAAACACGTTTTACTCAAAATGTGTGTGTGTGTTTTTTTTTTTTTTTTTAAATGCTCAAGGGGAACAGCGATTGCTAAAAAAGTTTTGAAAATAATTAACTGTGTGAAATTTCTTGTGTATGTTCTGTACAACAGTCGAAGTATTTTAACCTTCAGATGTATCGATCACTCTTTTATTACAAAATTGACAGTCCCTTATGTGAATATAATCACTGTTTTTTTAAGCAATTTCATATAATAACTGATAAAATGCTCTAGTTTTTGTAAAAATTAAAGTATCTTTTATCCTGAAGATCATTTCAAAAATGAATAGCAAATCAACGTATCAAATGAAAAATTGAAAATTTGTTCATAAACTTTTTGTACAGAACGAACCCCGTTTATGTAATTTTTTGACCCATTTTTTCCCATTTTAATAATAAAATAATTTCTTTTTCTCTTCTTAATAATAGCATATTTTTCTTAAAATGTACAAAACAAATCTAAAAACAATAAAAAAAAATTTTTTTTAAATCCCTGTATCTCCATTTTTTTTAAAAAAAAGCTGTCGCAAGTAGTCGGAACCTTAAGGGAAAAAAATACAATATTTAAAGCTATGTTGATTTTTTTGTGTGTGGGAAGACTTTTATAGCGTAATTTTTAATAGTTTTTTATTATTATTAACTTTTCAAAATAACAGTTATATTATGTTTTGAAAATTGAATATGTTATTCCATAAGAACATGTTGCAAATATAAAAAAAAATTACAATTCCGATATATTAATTTTTTACTAGTCGAAAACATTATATTTTATAGAAAATACAAGAGAAAAAAATATGATCTTCATCAGATTCTCACAAAATTAGAGACAAGTGAGTGAATATTAGCGTCGCACTATTCAGCTATTCGATGGCTTTTGGCGACGGACCTCATGATTTTGAACCATGATGAAGTGATGAGGACAACACTTGAGCTGTCGTCCATGTCGTATGATAATGCCGCTTGTTAAAGACTCCTAAAATGTCTATTTGGTTTGGGTGCTCTCGGAAAAATTAAACTCCTAGCGCAATTTCATATCGTCAGAGCTCAGATTCCACCCTCTGGAGAGAAAACCGGACGTCAAAATTACATTGTGGCAATTGATATTTCACCTATATGCTGCCACACTAAAAAGTGGTACCAGTTCCCACGGAATGTACTAGGTCTGCAATGGTAAATACCAATCCGCCGCCCGGTTGGAAATAAGATTTTAAAAAACTTTCTGAGAGTTATGGAAAGCTAAAAAGTAAGTGTGACGAAGCATCCTTTGAATGGGTACAAAGAAATCGCCGGCAGCGATATTATATCTCCTATAAGAATTTTTTCCTATCAAGAGTTAATTGAACTCAAAGACATGGCAAAGTATGTGAGGCGCCTGTCGCCCCTAATTTAGAAAAAAACTAACAACACACACATTTAAAGCTCAATATTTCTTTAAATTACCTAATAAAAAGGCTAATGCAGAAATTAGATCGACCACCCCACCTCCAATAGCTACTGCAAACAGTTTTAGTACCCTTTCTCTTCTCAAAAAGACCCCTCAGTTCAACCCGGTGCTGAGACTCCCAATAGAAAAATCGACCCAATTATGTTAAGATTCACCAAAAATTACAATCTAATTTTGCAAGACCTTCCCACCCAACTGCTGAGAAATCATATGTTGGTGATTACATAAAAACCATTGCAAAGACAGACGAACATCACATGGAGATCACTTATATCTTTACTGATAAAAATCTAGAGTATTATGTAATTCAGCCAATCAATAACAGACCCCTTAAGCTTGTGACTAAAGGATTACTCGTCACAGCTAAATGTGACGAAATCAAAAACGACCCAGTTAGCTAAATCTTGCAATTTAATTCCAGGCCAAAGCTTCGAACAAGCTCTTAATAATAAAGATTCCACCCCCTCCCCCCAAAAGGGTACGGTATCCAAGTGGTCAAGGTACCGGATCATGATAGGCTTGTCATGAGTTCGATCCCAGTACCACTAAAGACCCGCCATGTAGGGGAGCGATGCGCGTTAAATCTGTCGAGAGCTCAAACATCCTTCCGTTGGTATGGTGAGGTAGTTAGGAGAGGGGTTCCAGCTCAGGTGTCGTCCTCGTCACTTGACCATAATTCAAAATGACGAAATCTGTCGCTAATAGCCCTCGTGTAGCTAAAATAGTGCGAAGTTATTATTCACTCACTTACTCGCTTTTCAGGAATTTCAACCAAAAGTCGCAGTTTAATGAAAGAAATAAAAAAAGTAAAGAATAATGAAAGAAATTAAGCTACTCAAAAATTTCATGTTCAAAGTTTTCACTCAGTTACTTGAAGTTACACCAGGGTTATTATCGATAGATATCGTAATTTTCAACCACTGTCATGGAGCTGATATCCCTTCCTCTAAATATCCACACCACGCAAACGTGAAGATTTTACGCTTCGACAGCAGAATAGAAATTGATTGACACCAGAATCCGAACCAACGACTCGATAAAGCCGGCAAGAACTCAAGACCCTAACCACTCGGCTATTGTGGCCGCCATTTCTCAGTTGAAGAAATAAAACAACCTTTTCTCTTTCTTATAGGTATTTTCTTACAAAACGTATTCTTAATTGTTTTCAAGAGCAAATATCTGGGTACATACTTTGTGGACATTTTGCCGTTTTATTAGTGTTGTACGTTAGATTTTCCCCCCTCTAATGTGGCTGCAGATTGGTACGTTCGATATACATTCCTCCTTACATCCCTTACGGCCGGCGTGGGCATTACGTCGATCGCGATCAACCGGTGAACCACCAAGGCAATTTGGAGTGACCGCCTGAAGATTAGCCGTTAGTAATTGTAATAAGGAAATATTTAAGATCGGCTGACAGTACGCAGACTGAGTCTTTTACTGACTGTAATTACAAGAATTAACTTTAGATGAAAATGTTTTATTTTTTAATGTGTTTTGAATTGTTTGATAATCCATCATTATATATACATATTATTATGTTTGTATTTTCGGTTTTGCTTCAAACGCAGTTTCAAAAAAGTGAGCTTTTCATTTTATTTACGTAGGTAAGTACATATTTCGTATTTATTATTGTTATAATAAATATTGTTGACTTTTTCCTTACCTCACCACACCTACGGCCCTGGGCAGTGGGCGCACTCGTGAATTTTTGAAAGGGCGCGCGGCGTGGTGGTCCAGGGTCGAATGTCTATCATTTTCATATTCTACACCTAATGCGCTGTCAAACATATAAAAATAAACATTTTGTAGATTGTCCGGAACAAAGAACAGTAAGAAATAAATTATTGAACAAAAAGTTAGCATTCATTAATAAAAAATATTAATAACAAATGTAAAATTAAATTTTACGTACTCTATACATGGGATTATAATCAATCGAAAAAAATCATGGGCTATGGAGGAGGGTCCGGATCCGTAGACCCTCCCCCCCCCTTGTGTGGATCACTGATAGTGGGTGGACCGCAACACCTTGAAAAAATTAAAAGTAGCCCGTACCCTGGAAAAGTCTGCCCACCCCTGCCTTAACACATGGGCTGAAAAGTCCCGGGCCTAACAAAGAAAACTCAGTTTTTTTTGTTCAAAATTAGCTTTATTCATCAACGTAATCTCCATCAAGAGCAACGCAATCATTCCAGCGCCGCTTTAACATTTCAATACCACTTTTGTAGAACGATTTATCTTTTGCCTCAAAATAGGCCTCAGTTTCAGCGATAACCTCTTCATTCGTGCGAAATTTCTTACCGGCGAGCATTTTTTCAAGTCTGCGAACAGCCAGTAGTCGCTGGGAGCCAAATCTGGCGAATACGGTGGATGTGGGAGCAATTCGAAGTTCAATTCATGTAGTTTTGCCATTGTTTTGATTGACTTGTGACACGGTGCGTTGTCTTGATGAAACAAAATTTTTTTCTTTGCCATATGCGGTCGTTTCTTTGCAATTTCGGCCTTCAAACGCTCCAATAACGCTATATAATATTCACTGTTGATGGTATTTCCTTTCTCAAGATAGTCGATGAATATTACACCACGCACATCCCAAAATACCGAGGCCATAACCTTTCCAGCCGATTGTTGTGCTTTTGGGCGCTTTGGACGAGGTTCACCAGTTGCTGTCCACTCAGATGACGATCGTTTTGATTCCGGAGTGAAGTGATGAATCCATGTTTCATCCATTGTCACATATCGACGCAAAAATTCCAGTTTGTTACGTTTAAACATGGCCAAACACTGCTCAGAATCATCAACACGTTCTCGTTTTTTATCAACAGTGAGCAAACGCGGCACCCACTTTGAGCAGAGCTTTCTCATACTCAAATGCTCATGCAATATAAAGCCAACACGTTCTTTTGATATCTTTACGATGTCAGCTAACTCACGCAACTTCACTTTTCGATCATTCAAAACGATTTTGTGGATTTTTTTAATGTTTTCTGGTGTTACCGCCTCATTTGGACGTCCACTGCGTTCTGCATCATTGGTGTCTCTACGACTACGTTTGAAGTCAGCAAACCAACGTTTTATTGTTGTTTCTGATGGAGCAGAGTCCCCATAACACTTTTCAAGCCATTGCTTCGCTTGAACGGTATTTTTTCCCATCAAGAAGCAGTGTAAAATTAAAACACGAAATTGTTTTTGATCCATTGTTTTGAAAATAACAAAAGTAGCGTCACTCTTAGCACAATAACTCACAAACTAATGAATAGAATATCATGAAATTTTATATATATATATATATATATATATATATATAACAGCTGTCTTTTGAAGGTTAGTATTAACTGAAAAAAAGGTGACTGCAATAAAACTAGCGCCATCTATGTGTTAGGCTCGGGACTTTTCAGCCCATGTGTTATGTTGTTGTTGTTGGCGTGTCCTTCCCGCAGGGAAGGAATGAAAGTTGCCATTGCCTGTGAGACAGGTTGGACTTCTAAACGATAGATGGCGACACCACCTATCTCCTCCTCCACAATTTTGGCATGGAACTGAAGGAGAGGAAAATATGCGCCCTGTCTAATGGGATGAGTGAGTGAGTGAATATTAACGTCGCATTGTTGAGCTACACGAGTGTTTTTGGCGACGGACCTCATGATTTTGCACCATGGTCAAGTGACAAGGACGACACTTGAGCTGACACCTCCCTCTCCTAACTACCACATGACACCAACGGGAGGACGTTTGAGCTCTCGACAGATGAAACGTGCATCGCTCCCCTGTACGGCGGTTCTTCAGTGGTACTGGGCTCGAGCTCATTACATGCCAGCCACGATCCGATACCTTGACCACTACCGCGACCTTTGCCTTATTGGATATAAGCCGTGGTAGCCTAGTAGTTATGGTCACGAACTCGTGGTCTGGTGAGTGAACATTAAAGTCGCAGTATTTAGCAACTCGAGGACTTTTGGCGACGGACCCCGTAATTTTGAATCATGATGAAGTGACGAGGACGACACCTGAGTTGGCTACTCCCTCTCCTTCCGCACCACACCAATGGGAGCAGTTTGAGTTGTTGTTGCCGTCGTGTGTTTCATATTTGGATACATATGAAACACACGACGATGAACAGATAGATGAACAGAAACATACAATACAATCACAGACGAATATAGATTTTATTACAAACGATGATCCCAGCAAATAGAACAAAAGGGGGCGCTGCTTTCCATTCGAGACGGGAATCCATTTCAGGCGAAAGTCCGACTTCTTTTCCCGAAAATACATCCATGCCCTTTTCGGGATTCGAACCCGAGCCCACTCGATTACAAGCCGAATGTTTGCTGGGTGTGGTGGCCCTCGACATATTAGACGTGCATCGTCCCCATCTACACGGCTGGTTTTTAGAGGCGCCGGTCCGTTACTCTGACCACTAGGTTACTGCGGCCACAACTCGTGGCCGGAATGTCGCGGGCTCGAGTCCTGGATGCCACTGAAGACCCGCCGTCTAGAGGGATGCAGGAGTCAATGTCCTCCCGTTGGTGATGTGTAGTAACTAAGAGAGAGTGGTACTAGCTCAGGTGTCGTCCTCGTCGCTTGACTAGGTTCAAAATTACGAAGTCCGTCGTTATTCACTATTCTTTTGGCTGTTTTAAAAATGATTTTGGATGCAGTAGGGAGCTATTTTATTATCATAATCTTTATTTACTACTCTTAAAAATCTTTTTATTCTAAATAAAATTAAGGTTAAAGCAGTATTTTAAAAATTCCAATAAATAATTTAATATAATTTTTTTTTTTTAAAAAAAATAGTTTGAAGATATTAAGAACAATACAAAAATAAGATGCGTAATCGAAGTTGCTTTTCATTTTTGATTAATCTCTCAGAATTAAAAATATTTAAAATATTAATAATTTTTTTTTTCTTTTTTAACAAATCGTAAATTTTTATTCTTAACTGAAGTGATTGATTTTCTCAGTTGTCATGCGGATCAACCTTTATTTTTCAGATCACCTCTTTCTAAATGGAATTCAGCTAACTTTATTGGTCAGATTTTGATCCACGCTCTCATTTGGATTCAAATCACAATTATAATAACCAATGTCAATGCTAGTGAAATTAGCCACACCCTTGCATTGCCCAATCAATCAACTAACGTTATTGGATGACCTTGGTGAATAACTGCTAAAAAGAGAAAAAGTTGTCCTGGATCTGTCAACCTGATGAAGGTAAGTCGAAATACTTCGCGAATTATAAGTAATAAACAGGTGAATATTTAGTTACATTATGTAATAATATTATATTTTCCTACACTGTCGGTAAAAATGGATTGAACCAGATGACAGGATTGTTTTTATTTTGGTATGCTGTGGATTGAATAAGAGTTTAAAAAATATTTCTTACATGTTGATGCCAGATTAATACCATTAAATAATTTCTCAGAAATTTGAAAAAACCCGGAGCACAGATCAATGATGCAGAAGTTAAAATGTCAAACGGTTTTTATTTCTTTGTCCCAAAGATTCCTTTTTTTTTATGGGCTGCGTTTTGGCAATTTAGCCTTTGCAAATACGGCAAGTCCCGCTAAATATTAGAGCTATTTCAGTGGTGGCACCACCTAGTGGCAGCTGTCGGTACCAAATTTTGACGCTAGATGCTAAATGTTGACGTGATTTAATTTTGCCGCAACTACCAGAGTCAAATTTATACTCAAGGGATTTTTTACTGACCACATGATATGCGTGCCTACAATTTTCGCATCGTGAAGATCTATCGACTCCAGCCGGAATGGAACCTTGAGCTTTCGAGGCTGGCAAGCTACCCCTAAGCCACCGAGTTTTTCTTACGATAACATAAAGTAATGTTTTCTAAATATAGCGTTTATCCTATATGTTTTCAAATAATGTTTTTACTTTACTGCTTCAGGTAATGAAATGTGACAGAGAGCTTTTGACTAGTAGTCATGGTCACGTGACCAGAGTCGTCGAGTGGCGGTTTAGAGCTGGTGCCGTTAAAAAAACCGCCATATAGAGGGGCTGATGCATGTCTTGCCTCAAATCTTCACATTGGTGTAATTTAGGGTTCGGAGAGAGGGTGGTCGATTTGGGTGTCGTCCTCGTCACACGACTGTCACTCAAAATTAGGTCTTTTTCTAAAAGTCTTTGCGTTGCCTTGAAGCACGACGTTAATGAACCTCTAATGAATAAGGTATAATACAAAAAACATTACTGAGAAAATATAACTATGAGTAAAATATTAACTTTCTTCTTGTATTTTAAACCAAAAAAAAGTGGGTTAAAACAACTTAATTATTTTAATCCTTTCTGGAAATTGTTAAAGAATAATAACACAAGTTGGGAGTATTTTTTTTTCCCCATCTTATCTTTATTATATTTTGTATTTCCTCCCATACTTTAAAAGGTACTTATTTTACAATTTTTATAAATATTTCTTTTTCACAGAAAATCCAAAAGCCAATTTTTTTTTAATTCAATTTTGGATTACTTTTGTATCCTAAATATATCAGTTAAGCAAAAATTAAGTAGCTATTTTGTTTATATCTTCCAGAGTCCCTCAAAGACCCGCTACATCTCGTAATTTTGAATTACAATCAGTGTTACATTGGTATACGTTTTCAATCCGTTCTAAATTCTTGGACTAAATTCTTCCATAAGAAATTAATTAAGTAAAAGTGATTAATTCGTTCCCGTGAATACAGTTAAAAAAAACTGTTATTGTTTTATTATGCTTCCATTAAGTTCTGTAAAAATATTTAAACACTGTTAATACTAAAATGCATAAATAAAAAGCAACATTTGTAAATATCACACATAAGGAAATTTTCCCTCAAAAAAAAAAAAAAAAAATGTCTACGTAATTCTCATGTGTCCAATTCGTAAGCGCTTTAAAATGTCTAGAATTTTTGTATGAAAGTCTTATCACTTATATATTTAAAATTACGCGATCCATCGGCCATTACACTTAAATTTCCTTAAAAAATACGATGTTATTAAAAAAAATCAAAATCTGTATGATACTGACTTCCAGTGAGACTTGTGGCTGCGTGTCTTGAGTTCAAGGCAAGTACCACTAAAGACCCGCCGTGTAGGGAAGCAATGGACGTTAAATCATTTGAGAGCTCGAACATCCTCCCGTTGGTGTGGTAGTTAGGGAAAGAAGTACCAGCTCAGGTGTCATCCTCGTCGCTTGACCATAATTCAAAATGACGAGGTCCGTCGCCAAAAGCCCTCGAGTAGCTGAACAGTGCGACGTTAATATTCACTCACTCTCCTAATGCTTCATCAATCAATCGAGGAAAAATTGTAAAATTTAGCAATAAAAAGCAAGTTTGAATTCCTCAATTAATAATTAATGGCTAAAAAATTTTAAAGCAATTTTATAGATAAGCCTTCATTAATGTCACTTCTCAGGTATATCTATTATTGCTAAAAAAACAAGCATCTTTCAACGTGTAAAATATTAGTAGTTCAAATGTTCTATCAAAAGCCATACACCAAACATTTACTTTCTTATTATAATGATAATTTCCAGTTATATAGATTTTATAAATATGTTATATATGGTTTGTTATATTTCTCATGGAGTAAGGGTAACTTGAATTATACTACTTAATTTTGAAAAATAAAATATTTAATCATTTTTGAAATATATGTTTGTAGAGAGACAAAATATTTGCATTAAGCCTAATTCTTTAATTCATCAGCAAAAGTAAACACTTTATTTTTTTTAAATTAAAAAAATTACTTAAAAAATGTTTCTGCTAGTTTGATATCACGGGGCATCGCGCTAAGTTGTTGTTTATGTTCGCCAAGATGGGCGATAACATTACAATATGATTACCTTGATATTTTTATCGTCTGGCGATGTGGTTGCCATGGAGATAACGTATATTAGAAATAATTTTTATTGGTTCTGTTCCAGGGTAATCCTTTTATTTAATTTCAGACGATTTTATTTCGATTTCTTTTACAATTTAACCATTTTCATTGCAATCCCGAATCAAAATATATATTTCAGTCTTATATTTTATTTAATGCAATTTTCGAATATGGATATTTCTAATATCATTGGTGAGAACAAGGATATTTTTTAAAAAAAGAATGAGTGTTATATTTTTAATCATTTCTATAAACCGTTTATTTTAAATTTATTTTACTTTTTCAAAATGTTTTTTTTTTTAGTTTCTTGTTCGATGAAATTCGGTGAAGAAATTTGCAGTTTTTGGAACATAGCAAGCTTTCAGTACTTTTTAGTTGCTATTCATTATGAATTTTAATATATATTATGTAATTATTTTATTAATAACATAAAAGTACAATAATTATAATGTGTAATAATCATATAATATGTGTTATTTGTGTAATAATTGTTATTTTATAAATATTATTACATATGTGTTTATTTATAATAATTATTATTTTATTTATTTCTAAGTATTATGTTTATTTATTATTATGTTATTTATTTACAATTATTATTTGTTTTTTTATAATTATGTTAAATGAGTATTCTTATATCTGTAGGGTTCTTATATTACAATAGGATGATTATTCTTTTTTATAAAATTTATTAAATTATATTACGTGATTATTATTATATAAAATAATAAAAAGTAATGTACCATATGAATATCTAATAATTATTTAGTATTATATGAATATTATATATAATAATTTCTATAACATTCTATTACAAGATTATTGTATAATGCATAATATTACTAAATATGATTTTTTTATAATATTGATTATTTATTGATCTTGGTTAGTCTCAATCTATTCCTAAATTCTTCATTTGAAATCGATTTTAATGTTTTTCAAAACTGTTCTTTAAAATTATTTTCCTGATGAGTCTTACCGCTAGGCCGCCATCTTGAATTTCATACCAACGGCATGCGCTGCTTGGAGTGATTAGATATTGATTGAAAACTTGCAAAGTGATCGCATCCCCAAAATATATTGTTTTAGCATTTAATTCATTTTACACTAGAGCTTTAAACTCATTTTGCAATGGGGTACAGAAGTCAGTAGAATAAAATTCTCAAAAACAAAAATATATTACCTCATTTTACATGAAACCTATGGACTAAATTCATGACGGTCACATGATAATATAAACACATGTTCTACATTGAATTCAAAACGGACAGTAAACTAGCTCGTACTTTTTATTTTATTTGTAAAACTTAGGTAAAATTTCAAATTGCATAATTGGGTAAAGATGCTCAAAAGTTATAAAAAGAAATTTCTGCAAAAAGATTTTAAAATTAAAGAAAAAAAGTCTTGTTTTATACATGTACTTTTTAAATAAAGTGACAAATATTAATTTTTTAAAAAAGAAGTTTCTGTAAAAAGCGTAATTTGGCAACAACGAAGTGCATTAACTGATTTGCTGAAAATAGATAATTGCATTTATCGTGACTATGACGTCACATGCGTTTTTTGAACTTGATTGGCTAAAAACACGTGGTTTATAATTATCATGTGATTATGACGTCACATGAATTTAGTCCATTACACGTGAACAATTGATTACCAATGTTAAATCTGACTTTAAAATTCAGGTAGTAAAATAATTATGTATATATATAACTTGTTTAAGTTTATTAAGGAGTAATAAATCTAATTTTCATTCACATAAATTAAATTTTTTTTTAAAATGCAAAAAATGAGAAACAATGGTTTGTTAAAAAGAAAAGAAAATCATGGGAACTATAGTTAAATAATAAACTGTTAGTGATGAAAATTAGTTTCTTCAATAACAAATTAATTAATTTATTCTTTTTCACTTTGAAAAAGAATAAGAGTTTAAATAAAGAAAATAAAAGGAATGAAATTTTAAATACAACAAAACTATAAGAAATAATTAAAATTTATTTAACAATTCTCCAAACAAAAATGACAAAATATTACAGACACATCTACACAAAAAAAATCTGATTTAAATATACACAATATAAAAGACAACTTTACATTATATTTACAATTGCAAACCCCACAGCAAGAAAGCATTTTCCTCGCATTTGTGTTTCAACATTGAAAACAAAACACTTACAGGAACTTTAAAATTCCAATGCATTCAATTACAAAAGATTATCAGATAAAAAAAAATCTTTCATATGAAACCATTCTCTGCGATTTTATACACATAAAGTGAGCATACAAAGCCTTTAATATTGAATTTCAGAACTGAAAAATTCTTTTTAAAAGCAAAAAATTCGTTTTAAAATAGCTGAATTATTATTTCAAACTATCACAATTGGTATTTAGCTACTAAAACATTTTTAGGACTATATTAAAAGTACTTAATATACTACCAGAACTTAAAAAAAGAAAGTATTACATAAATGTACATTCAAAAATTAGCTTATATACCATCTTTAACTTTATCACATAACATAAAAATTATACATGAAATCATTATGAATGAGAACTATTGATTCTTATCAGCATTCCAAATTATCTACCAGCTGTTTAAATGCTTTTTTAAATATGTATAGCTACTGCATCTTGTTATTACAAACAATAATTATTCACTAAGTTAATGATTGAAATGTATTAAAGCTTTGTAATAATAATACTGTAATAAGAATATTTTTGCATATAATATACAAAATTAAAGATTAATCAATAACTTAACAAAAAAAAATTCTCATGCATCAAGAAATTTAAGAAATGTTTTTCAAGAGAAATGTTAGTTCTCTTTTATAATTAGATTTAAAAGGAAGGGAGAGTTCACTTTAGTTAAAATGTTTTTTTAAAAAAATATATAAAAATCAAATGTATATATAAAGTACTTTAAGATTATTATGTCAATACTATTTAAAATTATTTTTTTAATTTGAATAAAATCTGTTAATTTTAAGGCTGATTAAAACAACATTAATAGGTTCTTTTCTTTAAAAAAAATACTGTTCTAGGTAGAATTATATTAATTACAAATGAGGGGGTTTTAGAAGCTTGTAAATGCCTCAATAAATATTTTCTTCCTGAAAAATTATACTCTTTTTCTAAAAGTATTTTTAAATAAGCATTTCAAGACGAAAATGATAGATACAATTTATTTCAATTAAGAACTAGAGATTACTGTTTCATAGTTGCAAATCCTATCTGCTGAAATGAAATCCACTTAAACATTGGTGTGTTGAAATTCTTCGATGCAGATATTTGATTCTGTTCTGAGATTATAATAAAATTAGAAAGATCTGAAATAAAAATATATTTCTCTTTAAAGATGAAGTACTATAACAATAAAATTCACAGATTGAACAAATAATTAAACTTTCAGTCAAAATTAACAAACTTTAAAAACAATACATCTTTAAAAAATTTTAAATATTTCAATATTAACTTTGTTATTAATAATTAATACAAAAATATCAATTGGATAAAAATAAAAAAATCCTTAAAATAGTTTTTTTTAAAGTTATATTCCAAACAGAGAGATATACTTCATTTCATATTGAACACAATAAAAGACAAAATTTACAAAACTATAGCATACAATATCACAAAATAAAAAAAAAAATGAATTAAACTTATCTAGAGAATTTTAAACATCCTAACAAAAGTATGAAGATTTTAATACAAACCTCACAGGGCTAATGTATCTTTAATAAGTCTACGAACTGCATCTCCAACTGATGGATTAGTTGGTCCAGATGTTTTATAATCAATCTAAAAAATAAACAAAAAACATATTATAGTTTAAAATTCAATGCATGTGTTTTTTAATTAGCGTAAATTTAAGAGTAATATCAATGCAAAAAAATATTATTGAAAGTCCCTTTAATACCTAATGTCAAAATTTCTCAAATAAAAAAAAGAGTGTATTATGTATAAGGAATACAAATAATTCTCCACTATCTTATTAGGAAACAATTTTACATTATGTTTTATTCAAAGTATTATTCATTGCCAGCCTCTACTTTTCCTCTTTTTTTTCTAGCAGCATATGGATATCATCTCTGAAGAACACTTCATCTTCTGAGGTTATCCACGAATCGAGCAATTTTCGGTATTTTCATAAGACATGAATTGCTCCTGTGACAGGCTATGTGCCATTGATCCTAACAAGGGACAATCAAAAGGGGTGATTTTGGGGGAGGAGGGAGGTAAGATTTCACAATTGAATGTTTCTAAGTAGATTTTGGCTGGTGCTGCAAGTTGTAGATGAGCATTATCATGTAGCACAATAATTTTGTCATGTTTGCAGTAGTAGTGGAAGCATACTTCCTTGTGTGCTCGACTGTATCTCATCAACTGTATTCAGTAGCAAACCCCAGTAATGGCTTT
The DNA here is from genome assembly GCA_019973975.1 of Trichonephila clavata. Lineage (NCBI taxonomy): Eukaryota > Metazoa > Arthropoda > Arachnida > Araneae > Nephilidae > Trichonephila > Trichonephila clavata. The sequence continues at coordinate 114,932 of BMAO01008498.1, read as the reverse complement.
GTTCAGTTTGAGCAACTCATAATACCCTACAGCAAGCTGATCCCACCAAATACACAACATGAGTTTCTTTCTTTGAACATTCAGCTATTGAAATATGATCACATGGTTCCTACAATTTTTTTTCTTTAGATTAGCGAAGTGGATCCATTTATCACAAGCAGTGTCTTTACCAGAGGGGTAAGAAACCTTTTTACCATTAGAGACCACATGCTAGATTAGGAAGTAATAAAGGAGGCCCATAGGTTGAAATACCTATAAATGTGACTTTTATTTAACTATTATAGTTTTTGTACATAGATTTAACAATTTTGTACATTGTATAGAAACTTTATTTAAAAAATTATATCCTTATTTATTTATTATTTAACATAAAAAGTTACAGCATAAAATATTTTTTTGTATTCACATAAGGGTAAAAACTTGTTATAACATTAATCCTTGATTAAACTTTTTTTATGAAATTCATAGATACTGTTATAACTTTCTACATTTCATTGTTGGTATTTTTATTTATGTAAGTATATATCTATATACTGATGAAATTAATTAAGATAATTTGCATATTTTATCAAATTGTATGAAAAGAACTGAACTGAATGAAAAACCACTGCTTCTAGATATAAATGAAAATCTTCTACAGCAAATACATAAGTGTACACATGCATGTAGGCAGATCCAGCAAAAAATTAGGCTTCATAAGAGCATGTAAGTTAAGAAGTATTTCGTTAGCCCGCACACCTCGACAAATTTCTTGGTGTTATTTTGAAGTAATCGATTCAATTCAAATTGTAACAGTAAAAATGAATAACCACCAACGTATAGATGATGGAATGAAATGCTGAATTGTGGGGAGGTAGAAGCAGGCCAATATGAAGTCCAGGTTTGTCGATAGCTCAATTTAATGCCCAGCATTGTGTGTAACTTATGGAAACAGTTCCAGGATGTTGGATCCATCAAGAGAAAGCTTGGGCAAGGTCGTCCAAGAGCCATGACGGCCAAAGAAGATTGCCATTTATCAATTATAGCAAGGCGTAACAGAAAGTCTACAGCTTCTCAGCTCTATCGTTACTGTTATGCAGCCACAGGAACCCATTTATCAACGCTGATTGTTACAAAAAGACTTTATGAGAGAGGGTTGTTTGCCAGAAGACCTGCTGTTCGCATCTTGCTCACGTCTACGAACAGGAGAGTCCATTTAGCATGGTGCAGACAGCATAGAGATTGGAGTATGGATCAATGGACGACCATTCTGTTCACCGATGAGTCCAGTTTCAGTCTAAACACAGATTCTCCTCATATGTTTATATGGAAAGAATAAGAATCCACTACCTACCCTCCAATGTCCCTGAAATCAACAATTATGGCAGGAGGAGGTTTAATGGTCTGGGCAGGCATTATTTTGGATGGCTGTACACCTCTTCATGTATTTGAAAGAGGCTCTGTGATTGATGTGAGGTATAGGGATGAGGTCTGGGAGTGAGGTATAGGGATGAGGTCTGGGAGCCCTATGTTTGTCTTTTCAGGTGTGAATGTGGCCGAGTTCATTTTAATGGAGGATAATGCAAGGCCACACAGAGCTCTTCAGGTTGACGAATTTCTAGAGAGTGAAGATATTCACCATATTGATTGGCCAGCCAAGTCTCTAGATCTCAACCCTATAGAGTATGTCTGGGACGCTCTGGGGAAGTCAATTGCAACCCACCTTCGAGAACCACCCAGGAAATGAAAACAGCGTTGCTGAACGAGTGGGACCAATTGCCACAAGAACTGATAAACTGCCTTACTTCAAGTATGACATCACCTGCGAGGCCTGTATAGCTGCAAGAGAGGGTCATAACCCCTATTAACCTATTTCTTTTGTTTATTCTACAACCGCTGTTTCATACCTTCCAACAAGTGTTAAGCACGATCATGCATGAGTATTGCAATCGTTGAATGGTTATTTGTTTTATATTGTATCAATGCATGCATATATCAAATTTCCTTAAAATTGGTCCAGTGGTTCTAGAGATAATTGATCAAATCTGAAAATTCTCTTTATTTCCTACAGCAATGTATAATTGAATCAAACTTCCTAACGTGAAGCTTTAATTGGTCATCTAAATGAGCTTGTCTGGTACTGTTGCCATGTAGCACTAGGTGATATTCTAACATTTGAAATATACAATTGGCTATTCCCATGAACAGTCAATGAAACATACATTCATGGCATTCTTTATTTAATTCTGTTGATTTTGAAACTATTGTAATCTAGATAATTAAATATTAATTAATACAAGTGCTAGCTTTTATGAAGACTGTGCTAGAAGCTCATGGTGGCCGCGGGTTCCCCACCACTTTTTGAAACCACTCACAATAACTTCTCTCACTCAAAGCAAACTCAACATTTGCCTCTACAAATAATCGATGTACTCAAAATGTAATCTTCAAATTGGAGCAATTCAAAAGTTCCTTCAAATGACATTTATTCTGCTCAAAATTTGACATTTTTGAATAAAAAATACTACATGATGCTGACCACTAATACTTTGTTATGATGTTGCCAGAGACATCCAACCTCATAAGATGACATTTTATATCTGTAAATTTCAATTGTAACTTACTGGTGATGCTATTTTTTTTATCTTGCCAGAAGCTTATTTGTAATCCTTATATTTTAAAATATTCAATTAATCATTAATAAAATTTTCCCCCAAAATTGGTGTTACTTTATATTTTTAAAAATTTTGAATTAATCAATTATAAGTATAATAATAATTATTTAAAAATAAATACATGCAACTAAATTTAAGTTTTTGTTTAAATTACCTACATATACACCTTACCTTAAATAAATATGGTTGAACATCACAGTAAGAAGTGTCAAAATATAAATTAACACTGGCTTGATCAGGAATTTTTGGAACGTAATCATATTTATTCATAGCAGAAACTATATCAAATATTTTTTCAGCTAACACATCACCCATTTTTTCTCTGTATACTTGTCTTTCTAAAAATAGAGAACAAATAAGCATTAATTAAGCATTGACACTCTCAATTTTTTCTCCCCCCAAAATGCTTCTAGATCTCAGCAATGTCAAGCATAAACACAATATTTTTTCAACTGAAATTTGATAGGAATCTAGAGATTAACACTTTATTTATATTGGGCATCAAAAATTTATATTACACAAAATATGTAATCATTCAATACATTATAACATGCAATATCAATATAGTATTCCCATCAGAAAACATACATAATTATATCAACACTAATATGATAAGGTCTATATCCCAATCATTCAGGTAAATAATGTAATGCTAAACAAATGTATTAAAACCCTTAAGGAAAAGCTTTTTATAGACTATTTCACAATACAAATTCAAGCCTTTTTAAATAACTTTCATTGAATATATGATTACTGTTAGAGAGGAAATTAAACAACAAAGTGATAAATTCACAAGAACCAGTCTTCAAAAAAAATAATAAAAAACATGTTCAATATTGAAACAGTAGCTTGAATAACTAAGTTGATTATCTTAAATGCATAAAATGTCATTATAATGAATAAAGTGAATGCTTTAGCAGATTAGATTATCTTTCAATTTCACAACCCTTATATTTGCTGAAGACAATGTTTCATGATAAATATGCTTCATTCATGAAAAAATATATATTTCCCATAATTAGAACTTCAATATACAAAGTATGTATATTTAATTCCAAGTAAAATGACTAATAAAGATTAAATTTGTGGTAGAAAGTCTTCAAAATAAATATCTCCAGCAACTGTACACTTTAGAGCATGCTGTACTTGATGAAACATGTTATATTCCTGTAAAACTAAATTCTATTTCTGTGTGACCTGTACACCAAGAAATTGTTGACCTTTCTAACTTGAGTTTGGGAAAGACAAATCATTGGGGGACAAATCATAATAGTAAGAAAAATGGCTCAGTTTTACAATAACACACTTAGTCAAGAACTGCTTCATATTAACAGCATACGTTGGCATCCATTTGTCATGCAATAAAAGCCAACTCTCCTTCTCCTGAAATTGTGACCATACACTGACTAGTTTCACCAATTCAAAATTGCTTCATATTACTCTTTGTCAGGAATGCACAACCTATGGCCCGCGGGCCAATTTTGGCCCGTGAATGCCTATTATAAAAGAAGAGTAATCTAATATGGAATGGGCCTTTTTTTATTAAACAGGAAAAAATCGCATACGAAAATAGTATTACAGCAAATAATTGTTTTACATTTGCTCATTAAGTATTTTTTTTTTTCAATTTATTACGCTGCTTTTCAATATCTTTCCTTCATGGCTATCTGCGAGTACAAGTTTTCGTATAGGAGAAGCTCGCGGACATGGTATACTAGAAGGTTAAAAGAAGTAAGTTTCCAGTATGATTTGGCCTTTTCTTGCAGACATAGTAGGCCATTTGAATGACTTGAACACAAAGCTACAAGGAAAGAATCAATTCATTTTTCAATTGATAAGTAACGTAAAGGCATTTAAACAAAAATTATGTTTATTTCAAAACCAGCTGAAAACTAAAAAATTTTCACACTTTCCCTACGGCCAAAAAATGCATGAAACATTTCCACACATGAAGATGCAGTATGAGGAACAAATTCAAATCTTGCGCAACGCATTTGCTGATCAATTTTTAGATTTAAAAAGTGCCAAACAAAAATTGATGTTTTTTCTTCTCCATTTTCTGTTCATTTAAATCTAGTGCATGAGAGTATGCAGTTAGCCTTAAATGATTTACAGAATTCTGATGTTATCAAAAATCAATTCAAAGAAAAATCGATATTAAAATTTTATAAAAACTTATCCAAGGATTTTTTGTACTTAAAGCAAAATGCAGCTGCATGCCCCACTTTCTTTGGCAGCACTTACATTTGTGAGCACTCTTTCTCACTAATGAATTTAAACAAATCAAAAATAAGAAATAGAATAGCAGATGAGAACCTTTCTTCTGTTCTACATATTGCCCCAACAATCTTAAGCCTGACGTAAAATCAATAACTTCAAATATTCAGTTCCAGCCATCTCATTAAATCTTACAAATTTTAAGTACCAATTTTTTTCAAAATTTAAATTGTGTTCTCTATATAATTAGCAAAACTTTTCCTTTGTTATATTGTCACGTAGAAAGGAACAAGGCGATGTTACCCAATACAAGATTTATTTTATCGCAGTGTTTTACACGGGCAGCACCACTACTGAAGACCTATCCAGTTGCAGTACTTTTATAAACCGGTGGAGAGTTCTAGAATAATTAACAGGGGAAAGATTAACATAAATTCAATTTATATAATTTGCAAATGTCCATTATAAAAAATAATGAAAGTCATGATTAAATTTAACAAACAAGTATCTGGGAGGCTCGAACCTGAGCAACCTGCATGGTAGAGCAGTGCTCTAACCGTTCGGCCACTCAGAGCGTATCAGTTCGTGATAATATAATTTCAAGTTTGCCACCTTTTTAGCAGGAATTTTTTTTTTGAGCCAAAGTATTTTAATCTTTCCGAAAGTGTTTGTGTTTCATTCATTTATCAATTGCATAATGTGTACCTGGGTAAGTAATAATTGTGATAAAATGCATAAACATTGTCATAAAACAGTGTTTTCACGGTTGTAACATATTTGCCATCGTGTAATACTTTGGCCCTCGATATGATTCTATTAAATTTTTTGGCCCCTCATCCTAAAAAGGTTGTGCATCTCTGCTCTTTGTTGACAGTTTGCTTATGCATAATAAACTCATGATCAGTCCATGTCCATAAAAAAAGGCAAATAAAATCACTTAAAACTTTTAAAAGTAAAATTTGTACTGTTTTGAAGAATTGTGATTGTCATTCTGCCTCTTCATTTCTGCATTGTATGTGTGCATGTATATATATATATATATATATATATTAACACAGAATTCCTCTCTCCTACTATAACTGAATCCAACATATATCCATCAGGTGTCGATTAATCCCTCAAAACATTCATTCTGCATTGCTTTTGTTTGGCCATTAGAGAAAGTGACATAAACTTTGATCAAATCATTTTTTGCTACATCCTTTGTCAAAATTTTGTGAACTGTACCTTCACATATATTTAACATCACTGCAAGCATCTTAAGGTGCATTCAGTGATCTGTAACCACCAGAGATAGACATTATCAATCACATAAGGAGTTCTAACAGGTGTTGAACAATACAATAGAGCACATGATCTCTGTTGAGATCTTAATCTCCTATCTGGCAGAAATTTGGGGAGTTAGCTTTACTGTTATAATTTACCCAGTTTTGTTATTATATTGGGGAGATTGATTCTAAAGACTTTAAGTAGGATAAAATTAAAGTTGTGTATTGGTAGTATCAGTAAGAAGTTATGGAAGCAACATTGTTTGCGTGTGTTCTGTTGTTTGTATTATGTTTTCTGTGCCGACAGTGCGAGCGCCCCGCCGAAGCGATGGAGTTCTAACAGTGATCACTCATATAAAATGTTTGTCTTCTTCAGTGCTTTTTCTATGCCATCACTAAGCTTACAATATCATTCAAAAGTACAGAAGCATCACCATAAGCTATTTTCAGCACCTTGTAAGTTTCTTAATTTGAAACACTGCCTTACATTCTGTCTTTGCTTCATTGTTTACATCAATAACTACAGCTTATACAAAGAATGTACATTTTACAGGTCAAAACTCAAAACATTTTTACAGTGAATCCAATTTTTTTTCACCTGCACATCAAATTATTTGAATTTTAACATTTGTGTACAAAGCATTTCTACATTTTGCTGCAGGCATAGTCCTGCAATTTACTAAATATACTTTGTATTTTGTTTTAGACAATATTATAAAAAGTAATTATTACAAAGACTTTTCTGCTAGCAGAAAAGAACTACATTTAGAAAAAATAATAATAAACTCAAAGATATATTTTTAGATTGGAATAAAATTTAATACATTAAATTATCAAAATTAGTTATCTATTTTGAAGACAAACTTCAAAAGTTAGAATCAAAGAACAAATATCAGAATCAAAGTCAAGTGAAAGATATATAAAAAAACGCCACAAATAGAAAATAATGCAATAGTTAAATAAAATTTAAGCTGTAAAAACAAATACTAATACTTAAAGGTAAACAATATAAAAATTTACCATGTTCATTTGGTAAAGATATAACATTCACTTTGAGAGTCCAAACTTCCCAGGGTGATGTAGCTTCAGGAGCAAAAAACCAAGCTTTCTTTTTCTGATAAAATTCTAGTGAAATCTAATGAATACAAGACAGGGAAATGCAATTAGATAGAAACATAACTGCTTTGAATTAAACTTAAATTAAATGAAATTATAATTCCCATCTCTGACATTAAAAAAAAGAAAATGGTATGAACATTGTTACATGATATAATATCATGTATATGGTAAATATTGTTGTGTAGGATATAAGTAGAAAATAGAAGATATAACTAAATAGATGAAGATAAGTGTGTATAATAATAAGTAGTATAAATTAGTGAATACTATCTTTTTTTTCCTATAGAAAAGAGCTTAAGAAATTAAAATAACTCAAATCTTTCATGCAATTGTTGTTATTGTATTATTCTAAAATTGCACACAAAATTCAACAAATTTACTGTATTAGAAATGAGGAAGTCAGGTAAATGAAACAGAAAAAAATATTGGAAATAAACTGAATAATCAAAAACACGCTAATGAAAAAAATTATTTTGAAAATTAAAAAAAATTGCAGATTATTTCATTTGTTCATTTTAGTGTTTATTTTAGTTAGACTTATAATGTATTACTAAACTGTTATTAAATTTGGTTAAGCAATAATAACCTATTATATAATTGCTAACACTGTTCAATGATACATTGGAAAAAAATCAGAGTTCTCCGATTCACAATCAAATCAAGTTGGCATTTCCTTCTATCTAAATTTCCATAACTTAATATACATAGATTCTGTCCCAATTGATTAAAAAAAATTTCATGCTATTTTAGAAGAAACAGAAGTTCTAGCTCTAAACCTCAGCTCAATTCATCAGATTATGTCTCTTTCAATGCTTAGAATAAAGATGAGTGATTCAGGCTTCCAAATTTTTATATGTTAATATATAGGTAAATAACACTCCATTAAAAACACATGCAAATAATTATGAAAAAAAAATTTAATTATTGATATCTAACTTCATTTTAAATATAAAAATGATTAATGATTTAAATATAAGATTAAAATGTACTTGTACTGTGAAAACCAAAGGATTACCTGCCCACTATAAGGACCTTCTTGACTCCTCAAGGCAGTGCAAAAGGAATTAATAGTTTCAGAAACGTAGTTGTTCAATTCCTCAGAAGCACATCTTACCTAGATATTCATTAATGAACACATTACTTAACAAAATTTAAAAATAAAAATATAAATAAATAAATTTCAGTGACAGTACAATTCCTGATGCATTTTCAAAATTTGTGATTTGTTTTTCTAATGTAAAAAAGAGGCCTTTCAAAATACTTTTTACTAAAATGTAAGAAGTTGTATTTAACTATATACGTGGAGTTAAAAATAAACTATTACTACAGTTAGTTTTACACATATCCCATCATATTTTATTAAACATTTTAATGATTTAATCATCTGCAATAAGTATGGAATAACATTATTTAGAAAATTGGTATATGATTACTTTATTATCAACATAGTTAAAACACAAGGGCAATTGGTAGATTGTCATATGCTGTTAAGTCTTTTCTTTTTCCCTTTTTACAATAATGTATCAACATGCAATGAAAGATATGTATTGAAGAAATAGTGCTATAGGTTTTTTCATTGTGATTAATCTATAATGTAAAAATCTATTAATTTTTCATTTAATGTAATCTTACACCATTTACATCAAGCTTTTTAATGCATTCCAACATTATTGAAGGTAAATTTTACTTAAAAATAAAATGTTATAGGAGGCCAAAAGTATTTATAAAACTTGGAACCCTGCAAAATATTTATATAAAACTGCCTATTTATTTTAATATTTTTTTGCTAACATTTAATAACATTTATTATGGAAATTTAATTTGCAGTTTTAATATTAAACACTTAAAAAAAACTTACATATGTGAAGTCAACAAAATCACATGTAACATCTTCAAAATTCATAGTACTGACAGTGTAATTGTTGCCTTCATTTTTGAAATGACACTAAAATAAATGTAAGAGATAACTGATTAATAATTCATTCAAGCAATTCTAACTAGATAAATATTTGTTAAAACTTAAGAAAAAAATATGGATTTTTTTTAATGAAGAATTATTAAAATAATCAACTTTTGAACAGATACATGAATTTCATATAAAAGTTAGTAGCACATGAAACAATTTTAAAAATGCTTCCAAAATACTTTTTATTAAGAAATTATAAAATAAAATTCATTCCCCCAAAAATCAAGATGTTAAAACAGCTAGTTGATAATGTAAAACACACATCAATTCTTTTGCTCAACAATAAATAAACCAGCGCCTTAAATGAAATTTAGGTACTGCACTGAATCAGTTTCTAACAAATACCTTGCTTGTTTGCAATAACTATAATGTACCTTTATATATATATATATATATGCCTATATCAATAAAATAAACCTCTACATTTCCTTAAAACACTGTGGGCCATTAAAATTGCAATACTAGGAAGGAATGATGTGATGAACGTCAAAATCATATGAAAAGAAAAAAAAGAGGTTGGAATATCCAAATTATTAGTATTTCAGAGCATTTAGATGATGCAGGAGGGTGGAACGACATCTGAAGAAAAGTTGTGTAGTGGATTTCTCATTCAGAAAGTGCTTTGTAAGGTTGGAGTTTGCTAAGAATATCCTATTATGCCTTGAATAATAAGAAAAATTTCATGGAGGCAGGATCATTGCCTATCAAGAGAGTAGATTATTGTTTCATGATACAGTGAACTCTCAATAATTCGAAAGTAAAGGGACCAATGAAAAATTTCGAATTAACAAGAGGGTAAGAAAAAATGCCTAAATTTTTTTTCTAATATATTTAAATTTCAAATTATGTAATAAAATAACAATTCGAAATATCTTGATTTTTAAAAAGTGCATATTATACAGAAGTGAAGTCATGCATTAAAAGAATATGTTTATGTAGTAATTCTCGCACAGGACTCTTTCACGCCCCACCAAATCTCATCCATTCCTCATTGGAAATAAAATAATTTCCCACCCAGTTCCCTCAGACATTTTCCCCAACACCATTGGTTCTTCAAAGTAGAGTCCAGTCCAGCCCATGCCCTATTTGGTGCCACATGCTATAAGTCACACACATGAGCCATGAATCGTTATGTCAGCCCGATGCACAAAAAACACAATCCTACATATCTTTTCTTCAGAATAGTGGACCATCCTTTGTGAACATGTGTAGCAAGGCCACATGTTAAATGAAAGATATGGATGGCTGACAACAAGGGTGGCCAGAACCGTCCACTTGAAGAAGGAAAACATTAAAAGTGTCTTTTCCCCTGAGGAACTGGGAAACACAAAGGAGAAGCAGACGGATGGTCATCAAAGCAGCTACATTACAGGTGAGACACGCAGAGACAATACAACACAATACATGAAGTTTTAACCTGTTTGCTACAGGACTCTAGATAGTAAGTGTTCGAATTGTCAAGAGTTTTATAAGATAACTTCAAATTATTACGTGTTGTACTTTGAAATATTGAATGTACTAAAACACATTGTTTTAGTTTAAAATATCAAGAGTTTTTCAAGGGGCTGAGCATATAATTGGAATTAGCAAGAAACAACTGTATCACCCATCACACTGATTAAAATCCAACCATTGTCATGCAAATATGGAATCAATGGGTTGCTGAGGGTTATACTGAACGATATGCAGTATCTTCAAGCCCTCCCATGACTAACGCCGGAGAGAACTGACAAATTGTGAGGTTGGCCCTGCAAAACCGTACAATCACATCATGAACCATCAATCGGGAAATGGGCATGTTTGCAACATGCCCAGTGTCTGCTCACATGGTGCAATGATGTTTGCAGCAGCATGGACTGTCAGCATGACGATCATTACTTTGACTTCCATTGACAATCCAGCATAGAGAGATACTGAGACTCTGGTACGCCAAATGACAAAACTGGATACAAGAATGACACAATGTCATCTTTTCAGATGAGTCCCAATTCTGTATGCAATATTCTGATGGCCGTATACATGTTTGGAGGCTCAGAGAAGAACACTCATCTCCTGCTTGCATTTGATATCAATATAAGAGGCCTGCACCTGGTGTGATGGTTTGGGCAACCATTGGATAAATGACACACACTTCTCTAGTTTGGATTGACGGTAATTTGAATGCAGTTTGGTACATTTCTGACATCTTATGCTCAATGGTTAAGCCTTATCATCAAAGCCTGCCAAATGTCCTCTACTGACAAGATAATACAAGACCACATGTTGCACGTTGTGTTCTAACCATTCTTGATACAGAGTATTCGATTGTTACCCTAGCCTGCATGGTTTCCAGATATGTCACCCATTGAAAACATCTGGTCTTGGGTTGCTGAGAGACTATCCCTCCACATCCTCCCACTAATAAGGTTGATGAAGCGAGGCACAGACATGAACATCAAATAAGTAGCCTATTCTATCATCCAAGCCCAGTTCGACTCCATGCTTAACCAGGTAACCCCTGTAAACCCCCAAACTGCTAGCAAATTTTATCATTTTGACTTCAGACCATACTGTAAATATCTTTTTTGTATTTGTTTTCAATCATGGCATTGTAATTTTAATAGCCAGTAATGAATAAGTATAATGACCATTTAAAAAGCAAAAAGTCATCTGCCAAAACAAAACAAGGAATCACTTCCACAACTGAAACAAAGCACTAACATCTGGCTACCAGAATTTAACCTTCTTCAACACAGGCCCAACTGCCATTAACATACTTATAATTATACACAAAGTACAAATTGTTTGCCCATCTTCACATATTTGGTATCTTTCCTTGAAAGGACTTGACACTTTTCTTACTTCTTCAAAAACTTTTGGAAGCAAACTGAAGTGACTGAACCAAATGACTGAATCAATATGCAAGTCATTTGGTCCAGATCTCTTCCACCTATCACTGAAAAATTAATTATGGAAAATGCTTCAGGAAGGAAATTTAAGGGGAAAAAACAGACCATGATAGATAAGGAGGGTGTGCACATGATCACAATGACTTCATCATTGTGATCCCAACCGACTACTGGCTTCTAAGGGTGGCAAAAAACAACTGTCTTTACAACTGCTTTCAATTTCTATCTAAATAATGTTCCCTCAATGTTAAGATTATAAAAAAAATTCATTTGTTTATAAAAAAAATTTTACTTGTTCAGTCAAAATATTTCTGTACAATATACACCAAAGGTAAGCAAGTGTTCATTTTAGCACCTAACAGATTCTACAGCTATCTGGTACCGTTTTGCAATACCTTTTTTTTATGTACCTTTTTGATCAGTTATAAACTACCAATTAATAACAAAACAGTTTACTTTGATAGTTTGTATGCACATACTGCTTATTTTCTGAATGAAAAACTATAAATGCAGAAAAAACTTTAAAACATTTTAACTCATCAGACAGGAAATGCATCCTCTTCAAAGAAATAAACACACAAGAAAAATATCAAGACCTTCTTTCACATCAAGACCGAATCCTGTATCAATAATACTAACATATAAAAATACTAATACAGACAGATTGATTTACATTTTTAGATATTTCTGTGCCTTGAATATTTTGTGTTCATAAGTGTTTCAATGAATACAGTCAATCTTTTAAAATAGCTTTCCACTTACTTTTCCTATTGTTCTATGGAAAAGAAGAGTATGAAAAACAGAGGCTACAACTTCTTGCACTTGCCTTCCTTCGACACTCTGCAATAAATTTTAATACATTCTTAAAAAATTACGATCTTAAATAACATTAAAACACATAATGTATGCATGTATGTGTGTGAAACAAATTCAATTTATGTAAAAAATATTATAAATGCTATTTCATAAAAAATAAACTACAATTTCATAATGTAATAGAGAACAAGGGGGGAGGTGGGACACCATTACTTTTTTTAAAAATTTGTTGGTAGAATTTAATAAACTTATATAAGCTATAACAATTAAAAATAAACACTTATATTATAAAGTTCACCCTCATTTTTCATTCTGTATAAATGAAGTAATTCTATTTTATTGATTTTGCTTCCTACACCAAGTCAAAATCCATTTATTGAAGCAGCTCTAAAGAAAATACACTATAACTCAAAAGTTATTAGCTACATTTTTGAAAACAATAAGGAGAATAGGGTGATGTTGAAAAATTTTTTTTCACATTCTCTGTTAACAAAAATATTACCATTCTAGTCACCAGCTATTGTGTGGAATAATGATAAATATAGACTTAAGCTGATTTTCAAACCCTGCAAATTTTTTTACTGCAACTTGTATGTTTTTTCACTTATGTTAAGTTACTATTTATTCAGTTAACTTCATCTGGAGACTTTCTTTTGTTATATCATTCAAGTCATGAGTTATGAATATTTTAGTTTAAAAAAAAAACTATTTTACTTTTGAATTTATTTTGTGCTTAATCTTTCTAGGGGCTACGTAAGATTTAAGCCATTTTTCTAGAGCTTTTAAAATCTAATTCCTATAACAAGTAATGAAGGAAACTTAAGAAGCTAGAATAAATTTTGTTCCACAAAGATTTATGTGAAGATCAGCACTTTATTTTATAATCAAAATTCTAAGATGATCTTTTAAGAAATATTTACATACAAATACACAAATGAATATATAATAGCCAGTATAATCATAAAATGTCAACTATAATTTCTTTTTTTTCCCCATATTTCTAGTAAAATTTCTGAACAATTCCAGAGAAATAAAGAAAGCACTTATTTATTGTATGCTAAAAATATATGCATTATTAGTACTTTTTAGTTCATATATTTTTCAATATAAATTAACAGTTTTTGTATATTATACCATAGACCAATTTCTCCAAATCAAATGTCCCCCAATAAAAAAATGCTGCTAAATACTGACATTTTGGTGTTCAAACATATGCACTATTAGCTGCATATCACAGCATTTGGCAATGTATTTTGATTTGACAAAAACGGTCAAGGATGTAATACATAAGTACCAAACTAAATTTAGAATATGTATAATCACACATGATCAAAATTCTCAAGTTTCATAAAAATTTTAAAATATTTTTTGAAAAAAAAAACCAGAACAACTTTGTAAAACATATATGAAATGTTTCAAACAATTAATTAACTAATTAAATTTTCATAAAATTCAGGGAATTTTGTTTTTTAAGAATAAAAAAATTTTCATTTATTTTCAGAAATTGAAATCTAAATATAGAATAGGGTCTATCTGAATCATTGAGGATAATTCTGATAAAATATTTTGAAATTCATGTTCATGGGTCAACACAATTTTCAAATTGTAATGACTACATTTCTTTTAAATTTCATGTTACTTCCAGTTATAGTTAATTATTATAAACTTCTTAACATTAGAGCTTCGGATCCAAAATCAGCAATAACATTTTAATGACTCGTTTCCAGGTCTAATGACTGCTTGAAGCATTAATAAAAATAAGCCCATTTTTAAAAAGAACTTTAGTTTCATACAAAATCAATAAACATGACTCAGCAACTACTGAATACGTGTAAACTGGCAAAATCTACCACTATATATATTTTAGTACTTATCAGTTATAGGGATCCCTGACAAAAATATAGAAAACAAATTCAGATTTATACCCCCAAAGTCTCTAAATATCAATCTGTTAAAAGTCATTAATTTGGTACTTATGTATTGGCATCACCACAGCAAAATTTGTGCTACAAGAATCACGCCATGATACCAAAAACATAAAGTTTCTTGCATGTTTTATTTGAAAAAGGAACAATCAGCATGATTTTGATGGAAAATGGTGTGATTCATATGGCCCAAATTAGGCTGTGGTGACATTAATATGTTAGTACCCATAATGTAAATTTAGTGCTATTATTACTTTTTTTTTTTTTGCTATACTGTTAACTTATTGGTTATAGGAATGATGAAGCCAAGCACATAGCAAGATGTAGAAAATACACCAAATTCTGGCTTCTACCAGTAGTTAATATTAAAAATTGATGAAACCATGTTATAATTTAAATTTTTACCACTGTGTAATAAGCAGTGCCATAACTACTTTTGGGCAACCTCCCAGCACATTGTGGAGGGAGGGCCTAATATTATCTGTTACAATAATGTCGTAATAAGTATATCATATTGGATAATATTGCCAAAGTTTTATGTTGGTGATAGCTTGAAAAAGCAGTTGTCGACCTGTAACCCCTAAAATTGATATCAGCCAAACAATCATAAAAGCATGTTTTTTAAATTTTTATTTGGACTATAAGTATAGAAAATTTGAATTTGAAAGTAGATGTTGAAATTTGTTCAAATTCAGGATACCAAAATAATTTTATCCCAGTAATTTTCTTTCAAATAAAAATTTTTAAACAATAAATAAAAATTTTATTTTTTAATGCTGAATATAACAATATGAAAAGTGACATATTATTGAATCTATTCAATGTAAATCTATTTAAATTATTCTATATGATTGCAATAATTCAAGGTACACGTTTTGTACATTTGTAATTATTTGATAACATTTTTCTCTTATTTATAACACAATTATAAGATTAACATATCAAAAATCCTTTAAATCAAAAATATACTCATAAAGTACAATTTATGGTTTTAAAAAAAAAGGTTCAGAATGTATATATTAAGTTTATAATTTTAATGTATACAAAAAAAATGTGAAATACTATAATAGCTCAGTTTAAGTTATATATTTACATCAATCAAGAATTAAATACCAAAATTTATCTTTTTTCTACAATAGCATTAGAACAATTCTAATTAACTCATATTTATTTTGAAGAACTTTTTTTTTTAATTTTGTCTAAGAGGTCCGTCTTTTCTAACAGAAATGAATGTGAGTATTAAGTCTAACTCTGTACCAACATGTGGCGTCGAATTATTCGGTCTAATAAAAAGTAAACAATAAATTTTTAAAAAACACACATAAAATACGCACAATTGAAAATAGTTTATGCCTAATTTTTATTAAATGATTCGTCAAATCGATTTATGACAAGCTACTGAAATAATAAAAATTTATTTAAAAATTTCAGTGCGAATTAGAATTTAATAATTTTTAGACATACATCATTTTTCAAAATCATAATAAAATTATGTATTCACTTACAAATTCAAATACTTGATAGCGCGTGTTCATTTCAACACTGCAAGAGTACAAAACATTCACGAACAAAAATAAAAATAATTAATTCAATAGCAATCCATATATTTCGCACTTATATTAATGTTTATTTCAATGATGATCAATGTGTGTGTACAAAACAACATAGATAGAGAAAATAGAGGATTGATTATTTCTCATGAACTGTACTCCAACAAAATTTTGCTAACTCAAATAATTGCCACTGAAAGGATGAGATAATATATTTGATGCTTATAAATTATTACCTTTAAACAATCAATGTTACAAAAAGAAAAAAATAATTTTTTTATTTCTTTTTGCTAGTATTCATTTTATTTGTTTATTTTATAATTTTAGATCCTTTGCTATATGTTTCTCATTCCAAACTTCGATCTATATTACGTATAGAAAATCTGGCAACTAGATGCAAGCGGAAACTTCGAATTTCATTATCTAGCCATGACAAAATTCCAGATTATTTTAAATAATAAGTCTAAAATCTGAAACGTGGAAGACTTAAAAGTAATTAAAATAAATTTTTAATTTTGTGTTCTGCTTCAGTCCACAGATATATTATTAAAGATAAATATGATTATTTTCAGGAATATTTCATTTCATTAAGTGAAAAAAATTGATAATACAGAAAAAAGGGATATCTTAAGAACTTGCGCGATTCTCCTCGCAGTGGAAAAAAATAGTATTATTCTTAGAAGCTCACCAAAAGTTAAAAGGGAACTATAAATAATGCTATTTATTTTTATAATTAATTACTTTAAAAGTTCTTATTATCAACTGAATTTTTCTTTTAATGTATTTGATTTAAAAATTAGCTCACATTTCACACTTCGTAAAATCTTGCTTCGCAGTTTTGGATTTGTAGGAATTTTAAAAATATAAACCCAATAATATTTAATGAGTATCCCAAACATTTGGCTGTGTACAATTCTCTTTTCAATTTTTTAAAACATATTGAAAGTAATGGATAAATACTCTATTTGTACCTGAGAAAATAGAAAAAGTTATTTAGCTTCACATAAATTACTTATGCATTTGGAATTTTTATCCGTACACCTTTCCCTCCAATTAAAAATATCATGTTTCCAAATTAATATTTCACAACCAAAGTTAAATTTTCTTTTCATATTTCATTTCCCAAACATTCATGGTCAAACTTATAATTATATAGCCATTTAATAAGCTAATTAATTACTTTAGTTTATAAACTTTAATAAACAAGTTTCTTTGGACTATTGTAATACTAATTGCCTACAACTTAGACACAAAAGAGTTTTAAAAAAAATAATAAATACTTTTCAATACTTACTATTAGTTCACAATTTTCCTATATATACATATCTTGTTCAAATTTTCAATCGTTAATAAAAATACTTTCTATTCATCCTTCAAGTATCAAATACATTTTTTTAAACATGTAGTGGATGACACTTGATGTTAATACAGTTTTTCAGATATTAATTCAATAGTTAAACTTAATTAATGAATAAATAGTAACAAATAAAAATAATAGTCCAACACCATATATAAAAAGGAAAATCACTCGTTGTGTCCCTGTAGCGCAATGGATAGCGCTTTGGACTTCTAATCCAAAGGTGATGAGCTCGAATCCCACCCGGATGGCCTAATTTCTGAGAGTGATTAATGAATGAATAAATAGTAATAAACAAAAATAATAGTCCAACACCACATATAGAATAGAAAATTGCAAGGAAAATCGCTTTCTATGTTGTCACTTAATGTTGTGATTCTTTCATATGTATATACATGTGTCTATATCAAGGGTTGGCAACCTTTTGAGTCCGAAGAGTCAAAAATTACAATTTACAAAATTTCAAAGTTTTTAAAGAGCCATAAAACTTTTTCTTGCCATAAACAAATAGTATTTGCATAAATAAAGTTTTTTGATAAAAAAAAAAACTAATATATTTATTCATAAGAAAAGATATCTATTTATTCATATAAGTAGTGTTTTTCACAACAAATTAGATAATATATATGTATATGGTATTATATTAAATAATTACTTATTATTTAAGTAAAAAATTAAAACAATTAAACGTTTACTTACGACACTAACTTGTACTTTAATAATAAACAATTAAGCAAACAAATTCAATGGGAGCGATGGCTTTGCATCGTTATTCAAGTAGGAAATTTAAACTTTACTACACAGCGTAGCTTAAAAATAAAAAAAAAAACAATAACAAACATTTGAGCAAACAAATTCAATGGGAGCGTTGACTTTGCATGGTCTTAGAAAGTTTGAATAAATTTGGTTCTTAACTTGTTGTTTTAAGTTACAAACACGACTCTAACTTTTCATTTGTTAGTTGGCTTCTTACTTTACTTTTAATTATATTCATGCAAGAGAACGCTTGCTAGCACGAATATGTCGATTCGAAGATGTCGATTTGAAGCACTCCAAATGCCTACTTCTTCATCTCACTGTAGCAATCTGGAAAACTGTTCCATGTGTCGAATATGTATGTATAAGTGCCTCAACTCGCGGTATTTCTTTTAAAGCTGTCCACTTTTGTTGCGTTACGTACATACATCTCTGGACCTCCAACTCTGTAAATTTTCCACTCCACAATGCTTTACTTTTTAAATCGATCAATTACATTTCTAGAGATCCAGTATCAATTCTAAATGGCTCAATGTGGATTTCGTTACTATTTGGATTGAGATAATTTTTTATGAATGCTAGAGTGGTTTTGTTAGTTTTGGATTTTTCAAATCTGTCAGCGAATTCATCTTTAATTTTTTTTAACTGCCCTGAAGTAATTCGTGTCAACAGTTGCACTGGTTTTATCGCGATATTGCTTCAGAAATTGAAAATGAAGTAATTTACTGCTCTAAATATCTTCTGCAAAAAGAATTAATTTTACTTCGAACCAAACTAATTCTTCTACCAAAACACAGGCTGGTAGAAGAATTGGGGGGGGGGGTTTCCTTTCTTCCCTTTCCTTGCAGTTTTAGATTCAGCTCATTTAATTTCGCTGTGATATCCTCCATAAAGTAAATTTTTTGCAACCATTTGTCGTTCTCTAATTCAGGGTGATTAACGCCTTTTTCATTCAGAAATATATTTATTTCATTCAAGCACAAAGCAAAACGTTTGAACACCTTACCTTTGGAAAGCCATCGCACTTTATTGTGAAGAAGGAGGTCGGAATACTGAGTATCCATTTCGCTTAAGAATTCTTTAAACTGATGATGGTAGAGTACTTTTGACAAGATGCTGTTGACAATCGTCATTACCAAATTCATGACCTCAACTATTTCGGCCGGAAATGTTTGGGCACAGAGCGCTTCTTGGTGTATTATGCAGTGAAACGTAAGAATTTCGTGGTTTATTTTGCTCCGAAGAATCATTGTTGCCCCTTTATTTTTTCCTGCCGTACTTCTGGCTTCATCAGTTGTTATTGAAACGATTTTATTTAAATCGCTCTTATCGTCTTCAAGGCATTTTTGCACGGCATTCGCTATATCTTCCCCTCTGGTTAGTCCCGAGAGCGGTAGCAATCCTAGAAGTTCTTCTTTTGGACCGTGGGAAGACATATACCTGACAAAAAGGGTAACTTGTGCCGTGTCTTTTATGTTGCAAGATCAGTGGTGTAACGGAAAATGATTGCCCCCCCCCGCAAGGTTAGGTCTTGGGCCCCAAGCTGGATCTTATATATACATACTTGTTAGAAAAAGCCTGAGTTCACCTGCTACTGTTTATGTTGTTCTTTTTGTAAAATAATTCTTCAGACCTCTTCTGGACAGCACACTTTATTACGGACAATTAAATAAAACGATTATGAATGCTGCACACAGCATAAATAAAGTTCATAGCACACAGCGTATAGATCGTGTGGTCCCCGTAGAAGAAGTGCGTTGGATTAAGCGGGAAAAAGAACGCGTGGGCGTATCACACAGATATCCTTACGCCAGAAAAAATAGTTCGCTCGCTTCAACCCAACACACCCCACCCCTCCTGCGAGTGATACATTTTTTTTCAAACACAATTACAATATCATAAACATATACATAATACACATAAAATATAACAAATACAGTGACATAAAAATCATGAGAGTAATGAAATTTTTTCCATTGAATATTGTAACTTTTGTACATTCGTGGCTTTAGTAAGAAAATCTGCAATTAAACATTCTGTTCGAATGTATTCCAATTTTATTGTAGTATCTTCAATTAAATCTTTCACAAAATGAAAACGTAAATTCATATGCCTTGATTTATTTGAAGAACGTGTACCTTTAATCCACTGAATTGCTGCTTAACTATCTGAATTTAAAGTAACAGCATTATTTATAAATTGTTTACATTTTAATTCAGTTAACAAATTTACAGTCCAAATTATATCTTTACAAATTTCAGAAATAGAAAATAACTCTGCTTCGCATGTTGATAGACTAACACTTTTCTGTTTACGACATTTCCATAAAATTAATGAATTACCAAGTAAGATTACACCACCTGAAAATGATTTTCCATTTTCTGCATTTCCCCAACTAGCATCTGAACTAACATTTAAAATACCAAATTCTTTTTCATAAAACAATTTTTTATCTTTCGTACCCATCAAATATCTTAATACTCTTTTAGCCAATTTATAATATCTTTTCTCTGGTTTATGATTAAATTGTGATAAATAAGATGTTACAAATGAAATATCAGGGCAAGTTCTATTAGCTAAATACAAAAGTTCACCAATTAATTCCTGATACATAGTAATGTCAATAAATTCATTTGTAGAAGAAAAACTTTTATCTTCCCCTTTCACAATTGGAGTCTTAACACTTTTACAGTTTTCTAAATTATATTTAATCAATAATGAATTAATATATTCATACTGAGATAAATAAATACCATTTTCATGTTTTTCAATTTCCATACCTAAAAACTTATCAGTTTTGTTTTCAACCACTTCAAATACATTTTTAATCTTATTAACAATATCTTCATACATTTTATCATTGTTACAAAAAATAGCTAAATCATCTACATACATACATAATATAAGAACACTTTGTGTGTGATTATCAGTTTTAATAAATACACAATTATCAGAAGCTAATTGTTTTAAACCAAATTTTTCTAATTCACACTTTAATTTCATGTACCAGTTTCTACCTGACTGTGGCAAACCATAAATACTCTTTTTCAATTTACAAACTTTGTCATCTCCAATCAATTTCTCATAACCAGGTGGAGGTAACTCACACACAGTCTCCTCTAAATCACTATATAAGTAAGCAGTTTTTACATCAAAGAAATTAACATTTAATTTTAATTTAGCTGCAAGTGCAATTAACAATCGAAAAGATTCAATATTTACAACTGGTGAATACGACTCTGAATAATCTACATTTTTAATTTGATTAAAACCAGCTGCTACAAGCCTTGCTTTGTATTTAAATTTTTCCCAGCATCATCTTGTTTTAAACTATACACCCACTTAGTTTTTATCAATTTTGATTTTGCAGGTTTTTGTACTACTTCCCATACTTTATGTTTATCTAACGAATCTAATTCATTCTCCATTGCTAATTTCCAATTTTCCCAATTTGCACTATTTATTGCCTCAAAATAAGAGTTCGGTACATTATCCGTTAAATGAACTGACATCTGCTTAGATTTTAATCTTTCCGATCTTCTAACAGGGAAGGACACATTTTGTACATCATTCAATTCAAGTACCGGGAGTTGGATTCTGCCTGTCTGATGCGATGGTGTAGTCTGAAGGGGAATTGAGTTATCATTCTCAATTGCTACAGGCTCATTATTCATTTCAAAATTAGACAATACTCTATTTTCGGAATTTTGATTAATTTCATTTATTTCGGAAGAGATTTCAAAAAACGAGTCAATATCCCATGTTTCATTTTCAATTTCACCTAAATAACTACTACCAATTAAAGATTCATTGAATTTAACTGATCTCTCCTCAATTACTTTTTGATTTTTAATATCATAAATTCGATATCCCCTCGTTTCTCTAGCATATCCTAGCATAATTCCCTGTCTTCCTGGAACTTCAAATTTATTTCTCAATACTTTCGGAACGTGAAAATAGGCCACTCAGCCAAATTTTTTGAGATAATTTAATTTCGGTTTATTACCTGTCCAAATTTATAATGGAATTTTTTCTTTCCCTTTTCGTGGTGTTACATTAGATACCTGAGTACTACAATTAATAGCTTCGGCCCAAAATTTTAAGGGAAGCTTACTTTCATATAGTAAAGATCTAGCTCTTTCTAAAAGAACACGGCTCGCTCTTTCTGCTTTACCATTACTTTCACTGTTGTATGGAATAGTTTTTTCATAAAATATTCCTGAATTAGCAAGGAAAGTATCTAGTTGCTTATTTACAAATTCTAACCCATTATCAGTTATCATCTTTTTAATCCTTTTATCAGTTAAATTTTCATATTTAGCTTTAAATTGAGAAAATATATTAAACACTTCATATTTATTTTTTAAGAAATAAGTAAAGTACGTGCCAGAAAAATCCTCTACAATTACCATAAAATATTTTGCACCACCATATGATTCGATATTAATTGGACCACACAGGTCGGCATGGAGCAACTCAAGAATTTGTGAACTTTGATTTATTTCAATACTACGATGAGTTTTTCTGGTTACCTTACTTATATCACAAGTTTCACATCTGAAATTATTTACATCATCAATATCAATATAATCTTTCATTTTAAGCATATATTTACAATTTAAATGACATAACCTGTTATGCCAAATTTCATAATTATTAGTAGAGTTGTCAGAAAAATAACACTTAGAATTATACACAGATTCTAATTTTATTTCTAATCTGCCATTATTTTTAAATGCTTTTATTATTAACTTATTATTTTTTTATCATATATCAATACACAATTATTATCTGATTTAATCTTACAACCTTTATCCATTAAACATGTTACAGACAGTAAATTACACCTTAATTGAGGAACATAACTGACATTAGTAATTGTTAAATTAATAGAATTGCAATGCTTTGTACTCACAGTTTTAGCTAAAACTTTTCCGGTTCCTTTACTTACAATATTTTGGACTCTTTATCTGCTAAATAAATGTCCATAATTTCGGGACTTATTGGCTGAAACCATGCAGGGTCTTTGGCCATATTACAGGATGCTCCACTGTCCAGGATCCAAGTGTTATCACAGAATTTTTCTTCGCGGTTTGAAGCTGTGAAAACTGAATTTGAAGAAGTACCTGGATTTCTTGATGGATTATTTCTTTGGGTCGTTCTGTTTGGCGTGTTTTTATTTTTGTAAAAACAGTCCTTTGCAAGATGATTCTTACTTCTGCAAATATAGCAAAGCCTCGTTTGTCTTTCATTTTTCTTTCTAGAATAAAATGCTCCAGCATTTATTCCTTCCAGGCGATTTTTAGATGGTAAGTTGACGGAGGCTTCTTCTTCCCGTAGAATTTGGAGGATTTCATCCAAAGATTTCTCCCGTTGGGTCTTCAAAATTTCCCTCAGGTGTGTGAATTTTTCTGTCAGTCCTCGAACTGTATAATACACCAATTCCCTCTGTGAGACTTCTAAGCCGAGGGAGTGACACTTAGTCGAGATGCCCCTCGCTCTTGCAATGTAATCCACCACGTTTTCTCCTTTGTTCATGATCAGGTTTTTGAGTTCATTGCCCGCGTTGATTTTGCGGTCATCCGCACGTCCGATGAAAGTCCCTCTAATTTTTTCCCACAGCACTTTGGCGTTGTCCTCTGCCGCAAACTGTAGCGCCTGTTCGTCGGCAAGGGATAGCTTTATATACGAGACGGCGTCAGCATTTCTTTGTTCCCAATCGGAATCCTCCTTACGGCTAAGATCTTCGGGTTTTTCGTTGGTAACCATAGTATCCAATCTCTTCAGGCTCAAATCAGCCTTCATCTTAAGTGCCCATATAAAATAGTTCGTCCCATTTAAATTGGGGACAGTTATCTTATCCATTTTTGGCAAAAAGTTCACACAGTTCATTAAGGCAATTCACTAACCACGCTCTGCTACCAATTTGTTGTTCTTTTTGTAAAATAATTCTTCAGACCTCTTCTGGGCAGCACACTTTATTACGGACAATTAAATAAAACGATTATGAATACTGCACACAGCATAAATAAAGTTCATAGCACACAGCGTATAGATCGTGTGGTCCCCGTAGAAGAAGTGCGTTGGATTAAGCGGGGAAAAGAACGCGTGGTCGTATCACACAGATATCCTTACGCCAGAAAAAATAGTTCGCTCGCTTCAACCCAACAGTTTACATAAACGACAAAAAAGTTTTAAAAACCGTAATTTTAAATTTTTTTAAAATTATATTTTACTTAGTTAGTTCCAAGTATTGAGGATAACAAAAGTAAACTCGGTTTGATTTCATAGCTTTTAAAATAAGGACAGGTTTGTAGAGATACCAACAAAAATCAAGTAGAAAAAATCTACGTTCACTGTTTTAGTAGAAACTATAAAAATTTTTAAAAAGGAAAATGAGTTATTTAATAGTTGGTTGGATAACCCCGGGTGTTGAAAACCTCCTGAAGTCATTTCGGCATTGAATTAACAAGTCTAGTTGTTTCTTCAGGGCTTATCTTCTCTCATTCGTCCTTAAGAACACTCTTTTCTAGCAAGTGTTTATATATATGTGAGAGTTCATGAGAAATAACTTCTCAAAAATGTTTAACAAAAACATTTTATTTGGTTTTAACATCTAGGGGACAATTTACATTCATTTAAGAGCTAACAACACAGCCGTCGGCTACATGCCGTGAGCCAGAACACAGACTGACTAAACTATTTCATTTCGAAATCATGCAATTGCATAAAAAAAAAGACAGCCAATCAGCGGCTCGCACTACAGGCGCTTCGAACGGATATGAAAAAATAAATAATCCTTGAATAAAAAGAAAAGTTTGAGTGTCAATCATTTCGGCCGGCGGGAAAGAAGAAAAAGAGTGATACTTCCTTTCCTTCTTCAAATCCCACAACTCGGCCGTCCTGACATGTCGCTGTCCTCAGCGAACGCGAGTATAAAAACAATTTAGAACGGAAGCATCCTGTAATGCTTACAATCAAATTACATTCAAAAATAACACTGACATAAAAATACACTATGAAGCAATTTGAAAAGAAATACAATAAATCACAAATGATAAACACTTCAAATTATAAAAAAAAAGTTCACAAATTAAACACTTAAAAATAAATGCACAGTAGAAGTATGTGGAAGTATGAGCCATAAAAATAACACAAGTAGAAAAATGCCAAAGGAAAATTACTAAGGGAACAAAAAAAAAATGCCTATCCAAAAGGTTTCATTAGGTCGACAGCTGTTGTCGTTTGGTTTGGGCCTGCATGATTCCCTATCTTGGATACCTCGTATCTTTGCCGTTGACCTGAGTCACTTCATATGGTCCGAAAAATTTGGGTCTAAGCTTTAGACCAGTTCCAAACTGAGTTCGTTGGATGGCCACGATGTCACCGATCTTGTATTCGGTAGCTTCCTTACACTTCTTGTTGTGCTGCTTCCTATTTTCGTCTTGGATTTTGAGAATGTTTTTAACAGCTTCTGATCTAAGCTTGTTTCTTTGATCGTTGAATTCTTTGAACATCTCTTCGATAAGGATTTCTCTTATGGCGATGTCTTCGCTGCTTCTCATCTTTACACCTGTCAGAAGTTCGAATGGTGTAAACTTAGTGCTACGACAGATGGTGTCATTCAAAATTCTTTGTGCTTCTGGCACGTGCTTGAACCACTTCGTGGGGTCTTCAAGGGTAAGCTTGGTCAGTGCTGGAATTAGGGTTCTATGAACTCGTTCGACTTGACCATTCCCACGTGGTACTCCTGTTGCAATTTGCAGATGCAGGATATTTTCTTTTTCACAGTACTCTTTGAAGCTGTTCGATGTGAACGCTGCTCCTCTGTCGGTGATTATCCGGACTGGGTTTCCAAATGTTTTCTGTTGGAGTCTAAGTTTCTCCAACGCGTCTTCAGCGGATACGGACTTCGTAGGATAGAGCCACACGAATTTCGAAAACGCATCTACGACAGTCAGAATATGCTGATAATTCTTGTTTGTCGAGGGCATTGGTCCTATGAAGTCTACATGGTAGGTGTGGAGAGGGGTATCTTCTTTGGGAATTGGATGCAACATCCCCTCTTTCTTGCCGGTTTTCTTGTTTGCAAGGATGCATGGTATACAATGCGCTATTGTGTTTTCCACTTTAGACTGCAATTTCGGAATGTAAAACTCTTGCTTCACAATATCTGTTGTTTTGGCGACTGCAAAATGTCCTTTCTCGTGAGCCATCTTGATCAGCTCTGTCTGCATTCCTTCTGGTACTACGACTAATTCTCGGCCATTTTCGTACTTATACAGGATCTTATTCTTCATGAAGTACTCTTGATCTTGGCCCTCGTTCAATAAGGACTTAAGAGTGGTGATGTAGTCGTCCTTTTCTTGGGATATCCTTAATTTTGCTGTGATAGTATCGGTAATTATCATTATAGGATACCTGCTCAATGCATCAACATGTCGCATCTTTTGTCCTGCTCTATGTTCTATTTCGTATTCGAATTCCTCTAAGAGGAAGGCCCATCTTGCGATACGTGTAACCAGGTCTTTTTTGCTCATCGTCATCTGAAAAGCGGAGCAGTCTGTCACAATCTTGAACTTATTGCCGAATAGGTAGACCCTAAACTTCTTGAGGGCTTGCACAATGGCTAAGACCTCCAGCTCATAACTACTGTATTTTTCTTCGGCTGGGCTAGTCTTTCGGGACATATAATAGACAGGATGCAACATTCCGTCATCAGCTTCTTGAAGTAGTACGGCACCGTAGCCGTATTTACTCGCATCAGTGTGCAACTCAGTTCTTGTACCTTGCCTGAATATCCTTAGGACAGGGCTTTCAGACAGCGTCTCCTTAAGTCTCTCAAAAGCTTCTTTCTGTACGGCTTCAAACGTAAACGGATGATCTTTTCTAAGTAGATCACTCAATGGTTTGGCGATACCGGCATATCCTGGGATGAATTTCCGGAAGTAACTAGTTAAACCCAAAAAACTTTGTACTTGTTTAACTGTCTTAGGAGTAGGGTAATTCTTAACTGCTTGAGTCTTCGAATCTGAAGGTCGTATGGTTCCTTCCTTCACAACGTACCCAAGAAACTCAACTTCTTTTTTCAGGAACTGACACTTTTTAAACTTGAATTCAAGTCCATATTTCACTGCCAAATCAAATACTTTCTTTAGCTTTCTAAGACCATCTGCTTCATCCAAAGAAGGTATTATTAGGTCATCCATATAAGTTATTACTGTACCTTCACTTATTAGTTGTCTATAAATGCTATTTACATATCTCTGGAAAACTCCTGGGCTTGTACTTAGGCCAAACGGGACTTTATTAAATTCGTACTGCCCATCAGGTACAATGAAAGATGTATATTTTTTGCTGTCTTCGTCAACATTTACGTGGAAAAAGCCATTCTTCAGATCAAGGGTTGTGAATACTCGAGCCTCTTGAAGTCTATCTAGTACATCCTCGATTAAAGGAAGTGGAAATCTGTCCTTTACCAGCTTCCGGTTCAACTGTCGATAGTCCACACAGAGTCTTGTTGAGTGGTCTTTCTTCTTTACTAAAACTATCGGACTAGCATAATCCGACGAACTAGGGCGAATGATTCCATCTCTGATCCATTCGTCGATTTGTTTATTGACCTCTTGTCGTTCTGGAAACGAGAGTCTTCTAGCTCTTTGATAAACTGGTATTTCGTCTTCAAGGATGATCTTCATTGATACATCCGTAGATTCCGTCTTCTTTGGTTGATACGAAGACACCATGTCTTCAACGCGACAGGCAATTTCAGCATTCTGAATGTGTCGCAGGTCTAACTCGTCTTGCTCTTCTTTCTTCGAAATGTTGAAAATCCAATCTGGAGATTCTGGTTTCACCTTTTCTTCATGAAAAGGACAGGGAGCATGGGCGAGGAATGCTGACCCAATGATTGCCTCAAACTTAAGAGCTGCGCTGGGGACAACTTGAAAGTCTAGACGGCAAACGTGTCCGTCTATCTCCGCAACATGTCTGAAGGATCCAAGTGTTTTAACTTGTCCCTGACCAAGTCCGGTCAGGACCGTTGATTCTCTCCAAAGTTTAGTTTTTGGATTCATCCTCTTGTAGACGTCAAAACGTATGAGGTTGCGTACACTGCCTGTATCCAATAAGGCTGTGACGACAAAGTCTCCTATCTTGACCTGTCTTGTAAACTTCTGCAAATCTACATCTGGATATTCTATTGCTTCTTCTGGTACTTCATTGACGATGTGAACAGGATGCGTGTCAGAGTGCGTGTTGATCTCATTCCCTTGACTTCTTCTTAATTCGGGACATGCATTTCTTAGGTGGTCAGGAGAATCGCACTCATAGCAACGAAAATTCTTCTGTCCAGAAGTCTTGCTTTGGGCTGGCATGGAACCTCTGCCTCCCGGTTCAGTCTTTGTTTGACGTTTATCGTAGAATCTCGTGTGATTCTCTGTAGATCTACCATGGTTGTCATTATATTTTCCACGGTTGTCTCTAAACCTTGCATGGTTGTCGCTAAGTTTTCTGCGATTATCTTGGAACCTTGATTTGTCGTTATGACTGGGACGACTCTCATTCTGTTTCCTACCGTGGTGGTTATTTCTTAAGCTATCTTTTAAGCTTTCAAATTCGTCGAATTTATTGGCGAGTTCTTCAGGCTGTTTCAATTCGAGCCACTCTCCAAAAAAATGATCTTTAATATCCTCAGGAGCTTTTGCCTTTATTCGCTCAGCAATAAGTAGGTTTACTAAGCCTTCAAAAGTGGTTATCTCTAGAGTAGAAATCCATTCCCTAAAGTAGCAACTTAATTCGTGGGCGAAACTACGCCAAGTCTTTTCAGGGTCCTTTTGATGTCTGTAAAATAGAGTTTTAAGTTTTTCTGCAGACAACTTGTACTTTTTCAAAACCAGCTCCTTAACATAGTCGTAGTTATTCGCGTTTTCAGCTGTCTCCCTCGCCAACATGTTAGAGATCTCCGGAGGCATCACATGGAGTAGGTAAACTACCCATTCTTCTCTTGGTACTCTGGCCATCTCAGCTCGCCTCTCAAAGTTGACGAGAAAAAGACTCATCTCATCTTTCTTCTCATCAAACTTAGGCGTGATTTGTGCCAAAGGGATCTTATGATGAACCTCCTCAGTTCTTCCAGGGGGCGTCGTGGCTGCTGGGGCTGCCTGCAATTCTAAACGTCGGATCTCTAAACGTTGTAATTCAATTTGCCGCTGCTCAGCCTCAGCTTCACGTTCAAGTCGTCGCTGCTCAGCTTCACGTTCAAGTCGTTGCTGCTCAGCTTCACGTCGTTGCTGTTCAGCTTCACGTTCAAGTCGTTGCTGCTCAGCTTCACGTTCAAGTCGTTGCCGCTCAGCTTCATGTTCAAGTTGCTGACGCTCAGCTTCTGCTTCTTCAAGTCTTTCTCCGATTATTCTATCCAACATAATTCGGACTGCCTCTTCGTTAAAATTCTTACTTTCAAGAATTATGTGCTTAATGTCGGGAACTCTGCTGTTCGGTGGAACATTTTCACCGAGTTCTTCACAGACCGTTCACCAGATCCGCCTTTTTACCTTTCGCTAAAAATGCCATTACGAAAGAGTTCGGTACTTAATGAGGCACTAGTAATAATTAGCTTCTAAAAAATTATCAATACTGACTTTTATAATTGGAAAAAAACAAAAAGAAATCCAATACTAACATTCAAAGACACTACCTTTATATTGAAAAATAATATCTACCATAACAAACAAGAACTATGCACTGTTATGCATACCACTGGTGTTTATAATCTTTTTAATTACACCCTAACAACTTTTAAGATTTAAAAAAAAACAAGGTTAAATTTAGACTGCGTGTTAGGCAATGACTTCATGCACAAGTCAGTGAATTTTATCCTTTCAAACACAATTAGAATTTAATTGGCTCATACCTCGTTAAAGAGATATTAATCACAAATATGTTATACGTAATATGATTATGTTCACTTTTCAACAATATGCACGTGCAATGTAGTACCAACACAATAGTCACAATGCTTACCTAGTACTGCACTATCAAACAGTGTGGATCACAAGATTTAC
The DNA here is from genome assembly GCA_019973975.1 of Trichonephila clavata. Lineage (NCBI taxonomy): Eukaryota > Metazoa > Arthropoda > Arachnida > Araneae > Nephilidae > Trichonephila > Trichonephila clavata. The sequence goes on along the minus strand of BMAO01008498.1, from coordinate 84,354 downwards.
TCAACTCTGGTACTATACCAACAGCTAACACTTACTATAAAGATTTTTCATTCTTATTTGACAAGATAAATCATAATTTATTCATAAACACTGGTTTTAAATCACAACTGTGGACCTAGTTTCGGTTTTAAAAAAAAGAAAATCTACTTTCGTTTTCAAAAGAAATAAAATCTACTTTCGTTTTTTAAAAGAAAGAAAATGTACTTTTTTCTGTTATCAAATAACCTGAAATTAGCATTCTAAGCATTTCTTAACACACACAATGATTAAGAATAACTGAACTCACTTGAAAAGGAATTAAATCCTATTAGCACAAAACATTACACAGTACTGTAATACTTTCAAAAAAAACCAAAAATATCAATAAAATTACTAAATCTATACTAAAATTGATCAAATTCAACCGAAACTTGCATGAAAAGAATTATATCATATTATCACAAAATATATAACACTGTAATGTAATACTTTCAAAAACATCAATACTATTACCAAATCTATTCTAAAATTGATCAAATAAAAATATCAATAATCGAAACAACAATACTGATCAAGTTAACGATTTGAAATTATTCACTTTTCACAACTAAAAAAGCATAGCACCATAAATCAAAATTTGGTGAAAATCATATCAGTACTTATCTTGACTCTTCAGGTAGTCCACTCTTGAAATATACACCGGACACTGGTGAAAACGAAACACGAGATTGTCACTGACGAAACACGAGACTGTCACTGACGCAATACAGCAAGATCACTGAACTTTTTGAGTCCACTAGGCAGGACTATAGATGAACGCACACAAAAGCGAAACGGTGCCGGACAAAAAACCAGACGAGGAAACTGCAGGGCCGGAGCGAGAATGAAGCCCGAAACGAAACTGGAATCCGGAACACTGGAACCCGAACGAAACTGGAATCCGCAACACTGGAGCCCGGAACACAACTGGAATCCGCAAAACTGGAGCCCGGAACAATACTGGAATCCGCAAAACTGGAGCCCGGAACAATACTGGAATCCGCAAAACTGGAGCCCGGAACAATACTGGAATCCGCAAAACTGGAGCCCGGAACAAAATCGTAACGGCTTCCTAAAAGCCGAGAGACAGTTGGCTGTTTTTTTCTCACGCAAGATATCAGAGCCGACAAACTAATCTGCGGGGATTTCCCTAAAATTCAATCCCGGCTACGAACCCCCAATCTGTGAGAGTTCATGAGAAATAACTTCTCAAAAATGTTTAACAAAAACATTTTATTTGGTTTTAACATCTAGGGGACAATTTACATTCATTTAAAGAGCTAAACAACACAGCCGTCGGCTACATGCCGTGAGCCAGAACACAGACTGACTAAACTATTTCATTTCGAAATCATGCAATTGCATAAAAAAAAAGACAGCCAATCAGCGGCTCGCACTACAGGCGCTTCGAACGGATATGAAAAAATAAATAATCCTTGAATAAAAAGAAAAGTTTGAGTGTCAATCATTTCGGCCGGCGGGAAAGAAGAAAAAGAGTGATACTTCCTTTCCTTCTTCAAATCCCACATATATATATACATAAAAAGGCTTGCCAAACCATAACATAATGTACCTTTATACATCACGTAAAAATATTAATATTAAACTTTTTCTGAATGCAAAATCAACCGGAGTCTGAGTAAACGAAGTAAATAATGTATAATATTAGAGAGTATTTATAATATTTATTAAAACTGGAAATCTCTAACGATAGATAACCTGGGAACTTAAATAAAAACTAACACCAAGAAAGACACGAACACTGTAAAATAATTTTCGATTTAAAATTCTTACGAAAGAAAATAGGTATCACTTACCGATTCTTCATTTCTGAATCTTGGGATGAGCTTGACTTTAAGTTCGATTACATTCTAGCGTAAATACTGCAACTTTTAATAAGGAGAGTTTTTTGTATGAAGCAAAAATGATTTCATGAAAAAAGAAATAAAAAACTGATACATTCCACCAAGCTTTCTTCTCTATATGATTCATTTGATTGAATACTCTCATAAATCTATCATCAAATGCTCTCATTTAAAATGGTCTCTATGCTTTTCCAAGTATCGTAATGCTATTTTACTTGAAAAAAGCATAATAGATGTACGTTACTTACGACTTTGCTAAATGAAATTGAAACATATGAGGGCGGGGAACTAAAGAAGCCAATAATTTTCTCTGCTGCTTCTTAAAAAGTAAATCATATCTTTCCCCCCTCCCTATCTGGTAACGTAATGTATATAGTAATAATAACAGAATTTTTATATCTTCCTAGCAATTTATCCCACTCTTTGTCTGACTTTTGTTTTATTTGTTAGTAATTTAGGCTTGAAAAGAAAACCCACTAAATAAAAGTATATCTCGTCGCCTGGATTACAGCAAATGAAAAAAAAAATTTTGATTTGGCAAAAGGATTAAAGATATTTAATAAGCGTATGAAAGTTTTGATTTTGAATGACGTTATATCGCTAATTGGAAAATCACTTCAAAACTCGATTTTAAAAAAATGAAATGCGAATTTTGAGAATCTACGTTCATGGCGTTAGTCAGGCTTTGGGCCCCCTAGAAGCCTTGGCCCCACGCAGTGCGAGGATGCACGTTACACCACTGTGCAAGATTCATCTATAGCAAGTGATGGCAGAAGAAAGTTGAGTATCTTCCACCTGCAAATATATTCAGAACGATTTGACGGCGATATGATTCAGAACGGTTTTTAAATGTTTTTTTTTCATAAAGTAAGTAATATTGGCGTATGGAACTAAAGAGTCGCAGCTTCACATCTAAAGAGCCGCAGGTTGCCGACCCCTGGTCTATATTAATTGTGTAATTATTTAATAAAAAGTAACTAAGATAAAGTTTTTCTTTGTTGACCTAAGTAGGAATTGACTTAGAAATTTTTTTATGCTACTTGTTTCTTCTAAAATTATCAATATTTCGCAATTTCATTCAATTTTATTCCTTTTCTCGCCTTAACAAAACTTAGTAAATCAGAAACATACTTTCAATTTTTAATATTTTTAGCACTGTATATAAGTAGATCTATTATTAAACAGCTTATAAAATTATGAAATACTTTTATTCTAAGAAATGCACTTTAAAGTCATATTATTCCTGGCGAAGATGCTGTTTTTTATTCAGCACCACACAGTTTGCGAGATGTTTTGGTTTGATACAATGTTCCACACACATTGGAACAAGGGTGATTTAGAAATCTGTATCTAAGTCTTTTCTCACCCCTATAATTTTGAAGACAGATGATTGGATCGTAGATGTAGCTCAATAAGACTCCGTAACGATCTCTGACCAATGATCTTAGGCTAATTTTTATTTTGCCATGGCTTTTTCTTAAAATTTTTTATTAGAGGCATGCCGGAGACTTGCACTGATCCTCATCAATACCAGAACTTCCATGTATTTGTATTTTTTTTTGGTGTCAATATGTTTCGATTTGTAAAAGTCTCCAAAGTTATATTCGAAATATTTTTATAGGTCTGGAGCTCTGTTTTTCTTTCAAGCATCTTTGCTTTTTCGTTTCTAACCTTTTCATTGTTATTAATAACTGAAATTATACACTCACACAAACTTTTTTTGGTAAACGCTATTCACGATAATGTACATTTACACTCTGCTAAGATGGAAAGAGCAGACTCTCTCTTGGAGATATATTATAATAGTACCTATTAATTAAATGTACATTCCTACTCTTACACTGCTGGCCACACAAAATGCAACACCAAGAAGAACCAAAGATATCACAACGAAACTTATTTGGCATATAACATGCTGTACAAAAATCAAACGATTAACATTACAGCCTTTTAGGCAGTGGCGTAATGGAGAACGTTTGGGCCCCCATGCAAAGTCAAGTTTTGGGTCCCCAAGTTGGAGTTTACAAAGAGTAGGTACTTGGCAGCAGCTAGGCTTTGGTCTCCTTTGAACCCAGGACCCCCCCCCCCCCCGCAGTGTGTGGGAGTACATTACGCCACTGCTCTTAGGAAGAGGGATGACAAAATTAGTAGTTAGTGTAGCCGCCATTGTTGGCTATAACCACTGCCACACGCTTCGGTATAAAATCAAAGAGGTTTTGGATGTATCCTTGAGGTAGAGCAGCACATACGGCATTCCACAAATTGCCAAAGTTGATCTGGTGTAGCAGCGGGGTATGTATCCTGGGCCAGTCGTTATGCAAGCATGGGCCATAAGTTTTCGATTGGTGATAAATCGAAAGAACAAGCAGGCTAAGGAAGCAATTCAATCTAATCTGATGGACAAAGAAGAACTCTTGAATATTGCGTGCCACGTGTGGTCGCGTATTATCCTGTTGGAATATGGCTGATGGTAAGCGCTGAATGTATGAGAGGACGATGGTCCAACACCTTAGAGATGCAGGGCTGTCTGTTCAGTGTAATGGCAATGCATACTAGAGAGGTGGCAGTGAAATCCAATACCACCCCAAACCATGATACCGGGTACAGGAACAGTGCGGCGATGCATAACCCAACAGTTCATCAGCCTCTCACCATGGTGTCTCCAAACTCGAATCCGACAATCATGATGTAAGCAGAAGCGGGATTCGTCAGTAAACACAATGTCGTTCCATTCCGTTGTCAATATCTACCGTTCATCACACCATTGGCGGCACAAATGATATGGTTTCCGGTCAAGGGTAAGTGAAGCAATGGACGCCTTGCGGAAATTACACTCTTCTGCCAAAGGCGTCGAATTGTACGAGTGAACACCGAATGATGCAACAGACTGCATCTGTTAACCTGCTACAGTTCGTGATGTGGCTGCGCGATCCATCACTGCCATGCGCACAATCCACCTGTCATCATGGGCAGTGGTACAACGAGGTGGGTGCGATTAGCCTCGTATTCCTATCGTTTCTTTCTGAATCCAGCAATGACAGATCCGTATCACAGTTACTTGTTTTCATTCAACACATTAGCCGATTTCTCTGAAGGATAATCTGCAATCCCTATAGGCTACTATTCTTCCTCCGTCAAATTCAGAAACTTGGTCAAAAGACGCTTGATGTCTTCAACGAAGTATAGGTACACAGCTTACGCAAAAAAACACACGAAAAAACAAATGTCATACTTCAAATCGCCAATCTGTTCTCCTCTTATATAGCGCTTGCGGGTGGTGCTACGGTCACCTGTGATGTGCGTCTGATCCTAATGATTTGTATATTTCATCGCCGTCAACGCATGATGTGAATTTCACATGGTTTGCATTTTGCGTGGCCAGCAGTGTAGAAACAGTAGGAATAGGTTTTGTACAGCTACTGCTTTATTTTATTATTGTAGCGGAGAGATATTTCAGATCGGAAACAACATATTATCTGAGTCAGAAGGAAACTTATTTGGAAAAAAAGTCACTTGGATTGATTGCCAAATATTGAACATTAAATCCTTTCTGGTAACAATCTTATTTCACACGCACGCATGCACACACACACATTTAGCAATTTTTATTACATTCCTCTGACGTTAACACTCAAAATGCATGAGAAACAAAAGTAAAAACTTTTACCGAGAAATTGGCAGATAGGTCTATTGACTGAAAGATAAAATACCTAGGGAAATGTAAAGAGATGTCTCCGTTTTTATAGAAACATTAACATATCTTATGTCAAAAATTAATTATAATAAATTATAGTTTAAAAAAACTAAAAAACACGCTTTTATACTGAATCTAACTAAAAAGTAAAAAAATAATTCTTAATATGAGAATAAAATGATTAACGAGAAAATGAATGTCATTGGGGTAAAAGTGTGGGGTGTTTTGTACTACATTTTTACGCTAACTCAGCTTTTCGGAATAGAAGTTAGAAATTATAATAATGATACATTTGTAGAACACCCCACGCTTTTACCCCAATGACATTCGTTTTCTCGTTAATTATTTTATTCTTTATTAAGAATTATTTTTTTTTTTTACTTTTTAGTTCGATTCAGTATAAAAGCGTGTTTTTTAGTTTTTTTAAACTATAATTTATTTTCATTTTTTAGTTCGATCTACAATAAAAGCGCGTTTTTTAAACTATCATTTATTCATTGTTGAATTTATCCTTGAGTTTGATATTTGAAGCTGGAATTAGTCTTGCTCTTTAATGGATATTAATTAACGAGTTTTTGAAGTGTATTTATTCTCTCTCCATATACGGGGCTTCGGATGAGTCTCGTATCGTTGTATTAGATTCCGTCTCTATAGAACAGGTCAATAAAATAAAAAAAAATCCTCCTTTTCTTTTTTTATTCACTTTTCACATTTTCATGCATTGTCATCCACTTCTGAGCTATGGTCCAAATTTCAAGTCTCTAGCTCATCGGAAAGTCACACAGTTTAAAATCAATTACAAAATTCCACCCGGACAGACATTAAAGAAAGCGAGTTAATAAAAGCATGGAAATATGAAGTGTCAATCATTTATTCACCTTTTAAAAGTGTTCATTTCATGTTAATTCGTATCATCACTTCTAAACGTATTGCTTTATAAAAAAAAATATTTAGCACTTTAGAATGCAAATTATTTTTTTTTCCACATGCACAAGCCTTTTTTTATTTTCATTTTCAGAAAAATGTTTATATTATGCTTAGAAATTGCTAACACACACCCACCCTCCAATTTTTCAGATACAAAAAACTTTTTTTTGTTTTATTTCCATTAACCGCAAGTGTATTTTATACTTGCATAAAATTAGCTTTAAATTCAAAACAGTTGCTTTAGGGTTACATCTTATTCTTTAGTCGCTAGATCTGAAATAAATCGCCAAATCTGGAAAGGATGTATGAAATTAGTCGCCATATCTGGAAATGGTACATGGAACAAGTCGCCAAATTTAAAAATGATATATGCAATAAATCCCCAAATCTGGACGTTTTATCTGGATTTGTCGCCAAATCTGATTATCCTTATTCCTGACGATCCTGAAAAGGACAATGGGAATTATGAAATTATTGTATTGTCATCAGTCCTTGACAAGTGTGCGAAATTTCGAATGAATCCGATCTTTTTAAGTGGGTAAAAATCGAGTTCTAAGATTCCGTTACATGCAAGTGAAACTTATAAAAGTGTGTTAAAAAATAGTTCAAACCCATTCATTCAGTTTACTTTTTCTAAGTAACATCTATGCTCCTTTTATCTCATAATTAATCCTTATATCATAAAGGAAAGAATATATGTACATAAATAAAGCACAAATTTCTCAATGGAAATATAATCACTTTTATTATAAATAATGTACAAGTCTCTCATACAAGGAGATTTAAACATGAATTTATATATACACACAATAACAAACATAATATTCATCAATTTTATAAAATTATATGATTATCAAAGAAAGTAACAGCATTAAGGTCATAAAAAATAATAATTTCACAAAATTTAAAAATTCAATAAGTTTCTAACAAGCTTGGGTTTTAGTTAGGCACATTTGGTTTATATTATAAATGTAATTCACAAACAGTAGCACAACATACAAATAATTTTGGAACATCAAGGTTCTTGTTTGGTATTGCAACCATGAAAGAGTGGACCTTTAGGTCTTCTTAAAATATTTATTTAATGTTTTGAAGCATTACAGCCTTAAAATGTTTATTTCAGAATTTTCAAAATTTAAAGCTTACATTAAATAAATTTTTTTTCAAATCCAAAAAATTCAGTTAATAAGATTTTTAAAGAAATTGGCTTTCTGTGAAAAAAGTTTTTTTATTTTTAAGAATTTATACTATTTTGTAAAATTTTTTATAAGTTACTCGTACATTAATAAAAAAATAATTCAGAAGAAAAGCACAGAAAAATTGTTTGATATTAAAACAATCTCTTTTCACACAATAATTTAATTTGTATAACAAGTAAATAGAGAACACACACATTCTCCTTTCTCCTCAAATCTTTTAATACCTAAAATAAAAAATCATGATTACTAAAACAATTTAATGAAAATGTATACCAAGAATTTACTGAGATAAATTCTCACCATGAATTAAAGTTCACTTAAAATGTTTAAGGTTTTTTTTTTTTTAAATCGAAACAAATATTCCTTTAGTTGCTCCACTTTATTGTGTAACAAAAACAATCACCTTAATATTTTAAATATTAAAATATTAGACAAGAAAAATTTTCACAATAAAAAAAACAAGTATACAGTTCATGTTCCCACTATAAAACCTTCTAATTTAAAGTAGCTATGACAAAATGACAGAAGAATCAGATTTGCAATTTTAAATATTAAAAAAGAACCCAAACCATGGATCATCCTGAGTGGGTTGTGCAAAAATTTAAAAATTATATATATTTACAGAGATTTTTAATGAAATATTAAAAATAAAATAAAAATTTATTTACATTTTTATACAGCTTTCAAAATTACCAAAAAAAAAAAAAAAACTCCTTATAAATTACAACAGCAATAATAAGTTCAGTGAATAAATCTTATTTTACATGACTAACAGCCTTTGGTTACATCAAAACTGTCCTATACGTCTCCTTATGCCTAGCGTACAGATGAGATCTATATTGAGATTCTATTATCAAACAATCAAGTATCAAAATAAACATTTGTTTATACAAGCAACCTTGTTAAAACATTAATTAGAGATGCAGGATAACAATTGTAAACTATAGTGCTCTAATAAATAACAGTGGTGAAACTGGAAATCATACCATAACAGTGCACAACTTATGAATAACATTCTTAAAAAGCTCCTCTAAATAAATAACACCGAATTCAAAGTGATTGGTAAAGAGTACCACATTGATTCATTCACTTGAGCTATTCCTTAATATTCTATATATAGTTTCCAATTTCACTAAATGAAAACATTTTTAAATGAATTTACAGAATAACATGAATTACAAAGAGATATACTATCTGATTTTCTAACAACTGAACATTTTTAAAAACTTTTTTAATGAAACTTGTAATTTATACAGTTTTCTAAATAAAATCTAAAAAAAAAAAATAATTAAAAGAATTGAAACAAGAAAAAATGTCTATTCTCAATTAAAAACACAAATATATGATGTTCATAAATTATAAATAAAAATTTTAAAAATAGAGGCACAGATTTTTTTTATCATCACATGGTTTATAAGCATGTTCACCAAGAAATTCAAAGCTCATATTTTAAGTACATTTATCATAGGAGAAATATTTTAAACACTTCCTACATTTACTTTCACACAATGCAGGATTATTATTTATAAAATAATATTCTAGATATTTTAAAAGGCACTGGTAATTATACTTTCCCTTCAATTTTCAAAATTTCTGATAATCTGCTTGAAATAGAAGCTACAACTATTTTTAAACATATTTTTTATAATGAAGCATATGATACAGCAGTTTAAACATTTACCTATATCATCTAGATGTTAAGCATAAATTAGAGCAAAAGTAATGTGTTACATAAATCACACTTTAGAATCAGAGCAGTCTTAAAAAAATGGATTCAAAACATTTATCAATGAAACAAAAATATACAAGTAAACAATGCACAAATCAAATAGTTCCAAATATATATTTTATAATCACATTAAAAGTATGTTTTTCTCAGAGAAAATATCTTTCTATACTATTATAGAGTAAATGCAATAAAATAAATATAACACTTTCCATTTATATTCCTTAAGTAAAATTTTGTAAATATTAAATAATCTTCAATAAAATAATTCTTCACATAATGTTTAATGATATAAAAATTATTTTCATCATTTTTGTATCTATTTAAAATTTTAGTTTTAAATACTTTTGAAATACTAATTGATAACTTCAGATCAGATAGATTAATAAATATGAATAATTTTTAATAAAATGATTCTATTTCTTAAGAGAATTTCTTTGCTAACTGTTACTATTTCAATATCTTAAGAAACATGAATACAAACAAAATATTATGCAATCAACAAAATGAACTAAATATAAGAATAAACAGAAAATAACTAACAAAACACTATTGTATAACCTTAATATAGAATGAGAAAGAAAATATTACACATAACACACTAATAAATAAGGTTCAGTAAATTAACTGGATACATCAATCTTAACGTTATTGTGTTACACTTTTAAATAACAAAAATGATACATTTTAAAATATTATATTCATTCCATTTTGATTAACACATATCACAGATTGTTTCAAATTACAAAATTTAATTTCATCTTAAAACATAGCTTAATGCGCAATGACATAACAAAATATAAAGCCATTATGCAAAATTCAAAATATTAATTCACTTTATTTAGTATCCTTACATTCATATCAAGTTATTAGATGCAAAAGCTGAAGCCCTTATTTATACTTTAGTGCATGCATGCAACTTCATTTTAGTAATACCTGAGTTTCATTCAAATTCTTTGTGCATATAAAAATGTCAGAAATTACAATAGTCTTATATTTATTGCATGGGTAATCAAACATTTGTATACACTTATATGATCTATTATGTTAATGCATAACAAAACAGATAAGCTTTGCTATACTTTCTAATTAAAGTACAAGCAGAAGCTTCAAAAAAGTACAAAACACTAGTACAATTAAAATCCCTTTTATTTAATTTTTTAGTATAAAGCCTGCTTTTAAGATGTTTCAGAGAATCTTTATGTTAAATTATACAAGTATAAGAGATGTAATTTATTCAGGTTACCTGCATGACAAAAGGTACAATACATATATTAAAAAAATACTACCAACAAAATAAATAAGGTAAACTAAGTTGTGGAACTGCAATGCTATTGAGAAAAGAGGAAAATATAAAAAATTCATAATATTTTAGAGTAATTATTTTTAATTTAGAAAATGGAATGTTTTCATCCTACTTTTCCTACCATAAAATAACAAAAATATCTATATGGAAAGGAATTGTGAATAGTATCTAAATAAATATTTAAAAAAAAAACATAAGACATGCAGACAGTAACCTGAAAGATAGTATGTAACATTGCGCTAGTTTTCACATCAGTTCATACTACAAAATTATATATATTTTAAAAAGCTATGATATTCTATGACATTAGCATAGAATATTTTTTTTTTAAATTCACATCTTTTAAACATATTTTGCTGGAAAGTTTATGCATCCTGACAAAAGTGGTCCCAAATTTATATTTCTAACATTTATAAGACTATTATATGTTTTTTAAAAAAAACTATAGACGAAGCATTGTAATAAAAGAGGGTGGAACAGCTAGGCATTTAAAGGATTAACGCATGAAAACTATAAACTAGGATGCCTTATCAACAATTGAATGCTTATTATAAAGGCAACACATTATTTCTAATGTAAGCACATTTTTTGGTTGCAATGACATTACACTCCACACAGATCATACACACACAATATATTTTAATCAGAACTCAATGAAACAGCATTAAATGATATGGAAGAGACACACATGGAGTTATACATATATTGTATATACTCAAAGTATTTTATCACTTTGACACAATAAAACAGCACAATAAAATTAACCTATAAAATAATCAAAGAGAACATGTCCACATGTCTCATTAGTATTACATGTTTCAATATTACTTTCAACAAAGCATGTTTTTACTGTTTAAATTCCAAGAAATATATTAAGTAAATTCCAATTAGGAACGCATAAGTGCTAGATTCATATTAATACAGATATGACTAATACATTACGATATATGCATTAAGAAAAATTAATTTTATAATATACTTAAAATAAAAAAATACAAATTAATCAGATCTAGATTGTATAGAATAAAACCTTTTAAGACAATCTCAGTAAAAATATCATAAAATATAATGCATATATTCTTCACATAATAAAATTTTCAAGCTTAACAATTTCTGTAAAAAATTTTGCATCTTAAATACAGCATATACAAAAATAGCCCTGAATTAATAACTATCATTTTCTTGTTGAACTAGAGAGTACATTTGATGGCAATGTGGCAGACTTTTGAGGTTGATATTTACTAGTGGAGCGCATAGAAGCTCTGGAAAAAAAAAAAAGGACAGGAATATTAGTTTTACAACACGTAAGAAATTATAACATTTTATATCTTTAAGTTAATGTAAGAGTTTTATTTCTCCTTTACAAATTTTTACACAAAAACATAAACTTAAAAATTTATGTTTTTGAATAAAAGTTTTTAGATATTTGTATAAATATTATGTTTGCATACAATACAGAATTATCAATTAAATCAAGAGGTAGACTCTGGAAGAAAATTAAGGCTAACTGGAATGACTTTAGTTGTAGACCACATAGAGGCTGTGGCTAATTTCAGAATAAAAACAGGTATAACTCAGGGATTAGATTAAAAACAGGCCCAAACACTTCAGCAGAATAGGCATACTGAGAAACAACCTATACACAATTTGTGAAACAGACACAATGAATAAGCAGTGCTTGCTCATCTGCCCAAACCTTGACCCCAGGTTACAACATACAGGTGATGTTTGCCTGCTCTATCGGATGACCAGAAAAGCCATGTTCTGATTGTAAGATTGCTTTCCCTTTATAGACTTTTACATTTTTGATTCTTAGTTTTAATTGAGTAATATTTTCATTCTTTTAGCTTTTGGTCTTGATTTAGCTTTAAATTTTTAGTTTTGTTCAAATAATTTTGTAGAAGTATTCAATGCCATTGAAAGAGCATGCAAATTGATTGAAGAAAATGATCAAAATGATAATAGGAGTCTAATCAAGGCAAAAATTACAAAGTATTTTGTTATTGCATGTACAAAGAAAGAAAAGAAAATTGGCTGACTTTCAAATAAAAAATAATGCTTTTCTTCTTTATTTTGAGGAATATTATTGTGGAAATGCAGTATTATTACACAGTAAAAATATTCTAATATTTTTTCGGTACTTTTCTGACTTTTAACTATTTTTCCTTAAATTTAAAAAATACAGATATTTTTTTTCAATAAAATTTAATTGGAAAAATTTACTTAATTTCCACATAGAAATAGTGTTTCACTCTGTGTGGATTTATTTAGAGCAGAATGTTTGAGAGACCGATTTAATGTAGTAAGTAAGGTACCCCTAATACCTCTAAAAAGTATCAATTGGATTCAGATGAAATAATAAATATGGGTATTTAAATGCTTTTCTATTTTCTATTCTCTCTGAGTAAGGGGGAAGGAGTTAGGCTTTGTTTTGAGAAAATTCAGTTTTAGAACATACCAAAATTAGTTAACCAATCAAGTTGGTTCCCGTTTAACCATTAAAGCCATTCAACAGTTATTTTAACTTTGCTGCCTACAATAACAATTGCAAGAGTTTATAAGGAACTTTCTCTCAGTCGTTTTGATGACTGAACATTGGTTTTAGATAAAGAGATCAAAGTTCAATCCTGACAATACATTCATTTAGAAATCTATAGATAAGAAAAAAGTCAAATTTTCAAAACAAATGAATCATGAAAGTTAATAATTTTTACTAAATCTATATCTTTGAACTTTATTATAAGAAAAATCCAACTTTAACGAAAATTACCCTAAAGAGTAGGAAGTCTAATATTTACCTGGGTGAACCATCTCTAGATTCTTGATGTGCAGCATACCCACATTTTTCTATTTTTTTCCTAAGTCTAGAAACCCACATCTGTTGTTCCTCTATTGTATTGGCCATTAGCAATAATTCTCTTGCTGAGTTAGGATCATAATTTACTTTACAAGGTGCTATTAAATCTTCTTTTTTCTCTAAATGATCTTTGTGGACTTTTAAACGACACCCTTAAAGCACAAAATAATTAATAAATACATGAAAGCAAGAAATTTATTTTGGATAAGGTAATAGACATCTTTACAAAAGATATTTGGTTATCTTTACCAGAACATACTAAACAGGTGAATTTTTAGTTTCTATGAAATGTAAATTAACAGTTCATTAAAATAACTAATAATAAAAAAAAATTAATTTATAACAAAATAAATTATTTTAATATATAAAAATATTAAAGTAAATATATTTTCAATTAAGAAATAGGTAAAGATAAATTATGAATGAGTTTGTGAGTGCATGTGGATGAGTTTTTACCTAAGGTAATTTTACCTAACTTTATGCCACAAAAATTAGGTCAAGGATTATGTCACTAAACTTATGTTATGTCAAATCTGCATAAAAGGTTCCAGTTTATATTATAATAAATTTATTTATAAAATGTACAATTTTACATGTGACAAAACACTAAATTTTACTCAACAAATATTCATCCTCTGAAATTTAAAACAAGTTAATAAAGGTAAGTTATTTTCTCTGTTTATTTTAGAATGAAAACTATTTAAAGCATATTGATATTTTTATATAACAGCATATATTTAAGCAAAAAATAATAATGCTTACGTCTACATTCCAGTGCAGGGGGAGGTCTGAACATATGCCACATAGGTTTTGGACACACTTCACAAGCTGTTGGCATATGGAAATTTATGGATACAAAATCATGACCTTTATGCTCAAGCACACCTAGCTGCATTGTCTGGAAAAAAAGATTATTTGATGAGACATATTTACAAAATAAGCTAGTACATTATTCAATTCACATTTAAATAATGAAAAATAAAGTGCAATAAAGTTACCATAATTTATTTGAATCTAAGCGGCACTTTTTTCAAACGTTAATGATACTGAACATTAGGCGTGGCTTAGAATCAAAGGCAGAAAATTTGTTGGACAGGGTAAATTGAACATAATGCTGATGGTTAGAGCAATTAAGGTTCACATGGGTTGGTTAAAAGTTTTTAATACTAATAGAATAAATAAATTATTCACTGCTCATTAGTTCTCATTTTAATTTTTGCTTAATTTCACAAACATCAGTAAACCCTTTTACACATTATTTTTTTCAGAAAAATAAGCTGAGAATTTGGGGTACGGCTTAGAATTAATGGTAGCTTAGATTTGAATAAATACAGTACATAAAATTACTAAAACTATTGGCCGAAGAACTGGTTTATGATAATACTACTTCAATATAATGTTAATTTTATCATCAATTTCATTATGAATATTTTTGTCAATGATTCTCTCTTTTGTCCTAAAATTTCCCCATTTCACAATATAACAATTATCTCTTATAAAATAACTTAGAGTTTTCATTCAATATCTTACAATTTTACTATCAAAACAAGATTCCTAACTTTTTCTGAGCAGAAGCACAGAATTAATCTTATTAAATGGATCATGAAACTAAGCATTTGGATTGCACATAAAAGACTGAAAACATATAAGATACAAATGAAATACAGCAAATATAATAAAATTAAAAAATTTAAATTTATAACACTTAAAATCACAATGCAAGTGACAAAAAAAAAAGCCACTTACATCTTTTGATAATGACATGTCTAAATGGGAGCTGTCCCCAGGTTTTCTACTTTCTCCTTCCCCTGCATAAAGCAACTGAAATATCCTAGGGATATCCTTAACTTCTGCTCGGATGACATCACCTTGTGTGACAGGACGGACATGAAATAGCTTACTCAAATTCAGAATTATGATAGGATCAGCATTTAATTTATCTGCTTCACTGTTATAAAATATGATTTTACGACTACTAACAACCACATAAAGTTTCTTCCAGCCATGTCTTTTGATATTCTGCTTACTTGGAATAGATAACCAGCCTTCTAATCGAATTTCTAGACAAGAAAAAGTGTAAAAGTTATATATTTATAATTCAGTATAAAAATAAACTTATTTATATAAAAATTCATCCTTGATATTCAAATGTCAGTAGCTTACAAATAGTTCCTTTTGCTTTTAAAAAAGTAGTTATTTTGTTAAAGAACAAATATACATATCGTAATTTTGCACGTATAGTCCGCAGACACGATTTTATATAAAAAAAATTTCAAAAATCGTCAGATAATCCGCGGACAATACGTCCGAAATGACGTTATTTTAATACGGCAATATGAATGTATTTTAGAAACAAAGAACTAAGTATAAATAGAAAAAAAGTACTTCCTTACATATACCTTCAGAAATAAAACGCTAAATACAAATAAAAAACAGTGCTTACTAATTAATCATATATTAATTAATCACACATTTTACTACATTAACGAAAACCTTCAAAGTCTGATACATCGGTATCAGAATTAAACAGTTCTAATATATTTTCGGGAAGAGTGTCCGAAAGTTCATTTTCAGCATCACTATCTTCACTGTCAGTGATTTCCTCGCTTTCACTAACAATCCCGACTTTTATAAATCCCGATCAGATGGTGGACACTTTAACACTTTTCCAGGATTTATCGACACATTCGGCAACTTCAGTGTATGAAGCGCGTCTCATATTTCCTCCTTTTGTACAAGTATGTAAATCTTCCGACATCCAGTTCTCCCAGCAAGCCCGTACGTGGGACTTAAAACTTCTGTTCACGCTAATATCCAGAGGTTGCAGGATTTTTGTTAAACCTCCTGGAATAACGCTAAGTTCAGCACCGATGTTTTTTTTTTAGCTTCCGCCTTTACACTGTCTTTTATGTGTGTCCTCATGGAATCCATAATTAGTACTCCTTTGGAATTGAAAAAGGCACCTTCTCTTTTCTTCCAAACTTCTTGAAACCAATCGAGCATAATGTCCTCGTTGCACCAACCCTTTTCATTGCACCGTATTACGATGCTTTGAGGAAAATTTTCCTTGGGAATTGTTTTTCTCTTAAAGATTAAAAGCGGCTTCAACTTTGTGCCGTCAGCACAGCAGGCATCACTGTGAAATTGGTCTTTTCTTGACCAGTTGTTGTTATTGATACTACTCATTCGTTCTGCACTATGCTCTATGGTTTATTATCGATACATACGAATGTTTTCTTGGAATCTCGCGCTTTTTTTAATATTTGATCATGGGCAGTTCATGACAGCGTTTTTTAAAAAATTTCGACGATTTTAACTGTGAACAACCAGCATATTATCCGCACTGGTGGATAGTCCGCAGCTTCAAAAATTCACATTTTAAACACAGATAGTCCGCGGACTATACGCGCAAAACTACGGTATTAAAAAACTCTAGAAGGAATTACAAATTAATTAATATTGTTATTAAAAAGCATTAATGTAAAGAATTTTTTGAAAAAATTAATAACATTTAGTATTTATGTATTACACTGTTGACTTATTTTGAAAAATGAAGAAACATCGCCAGTTCAAAAAATATCTCCAATTAATGCCATTGTTATTGTTTTAAAATGTGTTCAGGAATGTTTTTCACTATTGACTGAATACTATAACTAATTTTGATTCAACAAAATTTGTAGACAGTATAATATGCAAGTATCTACTGTTCAAACAATCATTACAGAAATAGTTGGAAAATAGTAAAATATAGTCAATGCAACAATTTTAAATAGAATAATTGATTAAAAAGAATCCCAGAAACAAAGAGTTACAATATTTACTATTGTAAACCATAATTAAATCTGATGATGGTAGCAGTATTATATGATTATTTCAACATTTTATTACAATTGCTACAAAGACAATAATCAACTTAGAATTAACTTTTAACAATGTTTATAATCAGGAATTGAAAAATTTGAGATAAATTTTAAAATATTTTGCTTAATTTTTTACTATTTTTATAATGCAATAAAGCTTTTTTAAAATTAAAATACACATGGTATTTAACATAAATTACTCCGAAACTTAACATACAATTTGAAATATAATCTCAAAAAATGTAAAATCTACATGCATTTTAAAATTGGTTAGTAT
The DNA here is from genome assembly GCA_019973975.1 of Trichonephila clavata. Classification (NCBI taxonomy): domain Eukaryota; kingdom Metazoa; phylum Arthropoda; class Arachnida; order Araneae; family Nephilidae; genus Trichonephila; species Trichonephila clavata. Next base: position 66,625 of record BMAO01008498.1, on the reverse strand, counting down.
AAAAATCTTATCTTTTATTTAACATTAGATTTGCTACTTTAAAAGATAAACATAGAACACACATTAATGCCCTTTAATTTATCTGAATTTCATATGAGTGACTTAATATGGAAGCTATAATGATCAATAAAGATGAGCAAAAATATTTAAGGTTTTTAATAAATACAATAATTTACATTAAAAGGTAAAATTTAATTCAAAACATCTTTTTTTACAGAAATATACTAATCTGGTTTGAAAATTCATTTCTTCATTTTAATGCATACTGTTATCATAAATCAGCTTGTCTGAGAACACCATATATATATATCAGCATACATTTATCTATGCATCCCAAGACATTCTTATTCATAATACATTATTCACTTTTGAAGAAAGAGAAATAGTTCATTTAAATATCAATGATTATAGTGATAAAGGATTACTTCAGCTCAAAGCTTACCTGGAAAGCCATCATCATTATCTTCAATGCCACTACTAAAACTAGCATTTTCACTATTGACAAGAGCTAATTTATGCTGTAGCTGTTCAATTTCTGAATCTTTTGAATCCAATTCCATTTGTATTTTTAATTTTGCTTGACTTTCATCATACAACAAAGCTTGCATTTCAGAAAGCTCTTTATTGAAACGAGTAATCATTTGATTGTATTTCTCTTTTTCCTACAACATGATAAACATTTTTAATAATAAGAAATCATTACAAGAAAAAAAAATTACTTCTCTAAAAATAAAATTGTTATTTCGAAATACAAATATCAGAACTAGTAAGTAAGGCAAATTTAAAGTAAAAAAAAAAAAATTTAAAAAGCAATTTAGTTGACATAGCAAAGACAATAGCAATTTTCTTATGAATAGTTTCTATTCTCGGATTCTATTCGGAACATAATTTTTAATGAATTATTTAGTGTTAAATCAGGACAATGAAAGATCATTTTTGTGGGGTGACTGATTATTTATGTCACATTTCAAAGAAAGGACAAAACAATTACGAATGAACCTCATAATTTTGAACTTCAGTCAAGAGACAAAGGCAACACCAAAACTGGGAAACCCATCTCTAATTTTCACACCATGCCAATATGACGATTTTGATCCTAAACAAATTTAATGAGCATTAGCCTCTACACAACAGGTTTTCAGCGGCACTAGAACACGACTCAACAACATCTACAAGTTAGAAATCATGGGGATCATTTGACTAATATATAAGTATTTGGTTTTGAGGCCGAGCTGAGTGGAAAATGATGGTTAAACTTTTTAAACAAATATGCATGATACTTGTTTTCAAGAAAGGGGAGGGTTCTATTCAGGAAAAGAAAAATATTTATATAAAAGAGTAGCTTTAAAAATCTTGTAACAACCAATAATGAAAACGATAGGCGTACAATGAAGTGCACATTTATAAATATAAATTTTGGAATATTTAGATGTAACACCACAATATTGTTTAACAAACCCTTAAACAAAAATTTGGGAATATTAAGAGCATTAGGGTAGTTTTACTGTTTTAATTCTCCAAGTTTGAACATCTGCATGAATCCCCCCCCCCCTTTTGCATATAGAAATATTTCAACCAATTTAAATAGCTATCATATAACTATAACAGATTAAATAAAATTAACTTCTTTGAAAATATTTCCAGAAGTGCTATGGAGTTTAGATAAACGTAACAGACATATAATTTTTCTGAGAAAACTACACTGAAAAAGATAATACAGATTTATAACTTATGAATAAACCATATGCTTTATAAAACTATTTTTTTTATTCTTTTATGCATATTTTTAATGCATTTTCTATGATTTATTAAAAATGACCAATTTCTTAAGAATATAAGCACAAATATAACACATTCATTAATAGGAAAAAAAATTAAATTATTTAATAAAGGTTGATTATATATAGTTCCTTTGAATTTTTTATGAAGTGTATGAAAAAATAACATAAGAAAATGTAAAACTAAATTTTAGGAAAACAAAAAGTATACTATGTTCAAAATACTATCAAAATGTACGATTTGTTAAATTAAAATCTCATCATAATAGAAAATAACTATAATATAATGGTCATATTATTATTTCCTGAAATAAATTAATAAATATTCAAAAAACTGAGATAAAATAATTTATATTGAGAAAGAATTTTAAGAACTATGACAGTATTATGAAAAAAACAATTTAATAATAACTACTTACAAGAGTTAATTCTTGTTGAATCTTGCGACATTCTTTTTCTTTCTTTCTGAGATCAAAAGTTGCACTGGATTTATTTTTCTTTCCAGACCAGTCTTTACGATTCATAACCTCGGCCAATTTATTCACAGCCTGCAGAAATGTAAGCAAAAAATAAGAAAACAATCAAAATAAAAGTTTCATATTTATAAATGCATATAAATATTAAGAATTAGAAATGGTGGAATGAAAAATATAATAATAGCCCCATATCCAATAAATAAAATCAAATGAAGAATTTATCATAATTTTATGTATAAGTTGCTTTTGGATAATGTTAGAAAGTAGATAATTTTCCAGTCATTTTATGAATGCAAAGTATTATTGTTTAAGGATGTTTTCTGGACATAAAATGTTATATTAGTCTTCTGAAGATTATGCAAGTATGTGAAATCAAATATTTGATTAAAACAATAAAATAGAACAGCAATGAAATCTAAAACACTTAAAAATTGCCCAGGAGTTTAATATGGGCTGATGTGCAAATGAGAGCAACATTAGATAAACTAGGATAAGTCATAACACTCTGCATTGTTCATTTAATAAGAGGTATGGTCATCATGAACAGACATCACAATATACTCTGACAGTGTTAATAAGGCTATTGATCAATGATTGTGGCAGTAACACCCATTCCTCCAAAAAAAGCCTATTCTTATGAAGAGGATTGTCTCGATAGACACATAATAACTTTTCCTAGTGCATTTTACAAGTGTTCAATGGGATTGAAGTCCAGAGACCTCAATGATTAACCATATGACAAATACCCTCTTCCAGATAATCATTAATGAACGCAGCTCTGAGTTGTGACTGTCCAGTATTTAATCTACCAATGGCTCTCCATCGTTTAAACGATTATGTGTCATCATTTTAACTGCTTTCTGTGAAGCTGGAGCTGTTTTCTTTAAAAAACAGAGCCCCACTTTCACATATGGTAGTTTCAGAAAACTTCCCCTATTTAACTTCAAATTCACCTTTCATTTATTTTTTTTTAGAAAAACAATGCTGTTTACCCTGAAACAGAGATCATAAAACAGATGTATAAATTAAAATATTTTACTAAGTTACACCATATAACTTTTATTTTGAACACTTGTATACATTAACAATTTAAAAAAAAACTTTAAAACAACATACATAGTTTTCTTCAAATCTTTTTAATCAAATTAAGTAAAGAAATTAAATCCTAAATAAACACACACAAAAATTAAATTTACTAATTTAAAAAATATGATTTTTACCCTCTCTATTTCATATAGTATTTACCTGCAATTTCAATAATCGTTCCTGTTGAATTTGTTTGTTTAGTTGTTGAATCTGTTCATCAACATTTGATGATTGATTTTTAACATTCTTCAGTTCTACATGTGAAAAAAAAAAGTATTTATAATTAAAAATAAATTACTCAATAAGCAATCTATAAGCCACATAAAGTTCTTTTGAAAAATCATGAAACCACAAACTGTTTCAATTAAATAATAACATGCATTGGTTATTCTAATTTTAAAAAAATTAAAACTACATTTTGTATTTAGTTTTAGTTATCTATACATATGTATACACATGAGATGAATTCAAAATGAAACTAAAACAAAAAAAAAATCCATAAAGGAATATAGTATGCTTCAAATAAACTTATTAAAGCAAAAATAATAAATAGATAAATGTTTATGATGTGACAACTTTTTATTCACATTTAATTTTTTCCTTTAAATAAATAAATATATATATATATTATTAATCCCACTTATTTTAAAATGAATAATTGTTTCAATAAATAGCAGGATTAAGTACGTTTGAATTTAATCCTATTTATAATACAGATGAAAAACTTATTATTTATCAAAATATAAAAAGCAATAAATCCTCAACATTAAGCTTGAATTCCTTCAATGATTCCATTACTTGACATAAAAGTAATGACTCTTGATTATTATTGAAAATATTTATGAAAACTTACTACAACTGTGCTTCCAACAGTAAATAAAGTATTAAAACGATATAAAGAAAATACCAACATTTCTAAGATTAAACAGTAAAATGATAATGCCCAGCATACTACAGGAATGATAGATACACTTTCTCTCTCCTCTTAATCAATAAAGATTAATTTATAAAATTATCTTTTACTTGGACAATTCATTATACTTGCTCAGTATTATAAACAGAATGGAGAAAATTAGCTAGTCAATAAATAACTGGTTTAAACTCTACTAAAAACCTGCCATGTTCATACCTGACAAATATCTCTCATAGTGTTTGTACTGTCACCAATGAAATATATGGCTCATTGACAACGTAAAGCAGTTCTAATTGCATGTAGTGATTGGAGAGAGAGTTGCAGGATAGCAACATGCCTCTTGAGAGCATTCCACAAATGTTAAAAAAGATTAAGGTTGGGAGAACACATGCTGGACATTGTATTTTCTCTCTGTGATTCCTTCTTCAAGAAATTGGTACATAAGGCAAACAGTGCAGGGACAGGCTTTAATTTTTTCCAAAATAAAGGTTTCCCTGATTGAGGCAGCATAGAGACAAATAATAGTATTTAGCATGTCTCTGTACTTATGAATATTGAGAACTCTAAGTGGAATACATACAGAGATTCTAAAGATAATCCTCCCCAAACAAGAATACCACCTCTAGCATAGGTGTCCCTTTCCCATGTTAGACAGAAGATATAGTGTGTTTGGTTTTCTTCATTCAATTAAGTATAGTGGTGTTCATTAGAGAAAAGAATAGATATTAATAGATTCCCCGTCTAGTTTACATGACTATATACCCAATTCAAAAACTTCCTCTAGTAAATGGAGGTGAGTGGGATTCACAATACAGCTAGCCTTGCATACAGATCTACTTCATGCATTCTTCTGCAAACTGTTGTGGCTGATACTCTCTTTCCTTTGGCAGAAATAAAAATGAATTTATGATGAGATGGAGTTGCAGTTCAGTTGCAATATGCACTGTTGTAAGTACTGGTCATCTGAAGAAGTAGATAAATGGTAATTCTTGGCTTATCCTCTTAAGTAGGTTTTCAAGAAAATGGACAAGTATTTAAAAACTTGTTCCACAACTGGTTTACCAAGGAACAATAAAGGTTTAACCATCTTCCAATATCACGTCATTAGCCTGCATTGGTTAGGCCATAGCTCTATAATGCTGGCTATGTCGCCACAAACTCATTTTTACACTTCCGACTATTTCAAAATCATCTAATAAAATTAATTCATTGAATGGCATTTTCCAGCTAAACAGATAATTTTAAGTTGTATATTTCACCATAGGCAGTACCATTCTTTTGTACAAGTTGCTACTTGTGATGCAACTTTCTATATTTAATATACCTACATTTCCATAATTTTAAACCTTTTTTTACAAGATTCAATGTGATTTCCTATTTGTTGCTTAGCTTTTGGCCATTTAAATTATTTTTTTGCATTTGGTTTTTATTTTTGAAAAAGAAGTCAACAAATATCTTAAAAATAATGAAGTATTACAAGAATAAAGGGGGGGGGGATACAACTTTTTTTTAAAAAAGAAAAGTTACCTTCTTGAAGAGTCAAGAGCTAAACAGATAATTTTAAGTTGTATATTTCACCATAGGCAGTACCATTCTTTTGTACAAGTTGCTACTTGTGATGCAACTTTCTATATTTAATATACCTACATTTCCATAATTTTAAACCTTTTTACAAGATTCAATGTGATTTCCTATTTGTTGCTTAGCTTTTGGCCATTTAAATTATTTTTTTGCATTTGGTTTTTATTTTTGAAAAAGAAGTCAACAAATATCTTAAAAATAATGAAGTATTACAAGAATAAAGGGGGGGGGGATACAACTTTTTTTTAAAAAAGAAAAGTTACCTTCTTGAAGAGTCAAGATCTTCAAATTCAATTCATCTTTTTCTCGAGTTAAAAGTTCAACAGTCTTCTTAAATTCACTTTCTTTGTCTTTCAACTAAATAAAAATTAAAACTAAAGTTATTCATTTAAACATTTTTGGATTTCATTTACAATGAATTTCAGAGATAAATTTCTAATGAGCAATAACAGATATAAATAATTCAATTAATATTTAAAAAAAAAAAGCCAATATTGTATTCAGAAAGAAAAAAAGGATTTATTAACCAAAATGTTTTTTTTTAAAAAGAGATTATACATTAATGTGATAATTGTTACATACTATATTCATTACACTAAAAAATGTAAGCTGAGTGGTAGTGCATCACACTTTCATGCCTCAAAACCGGGGTTCAAATCCAGAGCTGGGCAAGATCGACTCAGTCTTTCATCCCTTCAGTGGGTTGATAAATGAGTACCAAGCTTGCTTGGGAACTGAACACTGGGGGTTTTGCGTCAGATTGGTCACCAGACTAAAACATCTGCACATTCACCCCCAGCACCTAAGGTCACATAAATTGAGATAGACACAGTAGGTATTGGTCCTCATGGACTGTTGCACCACTGAGTTCAGTTCAGTACACTAAAAAATATTTAATTTTATAAACCAATGCAAAATATGCATGTCCCAAGCATTACCCAGTTTTGAATTTGCCATAGAAGGATAATCATACTTAAAATTTAACCTTCCTTTAAAATAAACTTCCATTAATATAACAGAAACATAAAATTAATCTTACACTAGAAATTGTAACATCTTTATTAGATAATTCTGCTCTGTGTCTAGATAAAAGATCTTTTAATTCCAACTCATGCATAGTTCTTTCTTTTTCTAAATCTGCAATAGTTTCCTCTGCTATGGAACGAGCAAGAGATTCAGAATCTGCACGGGCAGCAGCCAATTGTAATTGATGATATATATTATTTCTGAAAAACAAAAGTTATACTGAAATGATATAATAACAATTCGAAATATGTTTTCATATTAAGAAATTCTTTATAGCATTTAAGATAAAAGAAATTAAACAATGAAATATTTAAATTTTGAAATTTTTTTTAAAAAAACATTTATTACATTGAATACGTAAAGAAAATTTAAAGAAATAAATAAAATTGCATAAAATTGTAGAAAAAATCTTTATAGTTCAGGAATCACAGATGAATTCTTTTTAAATTGAAAATTTCATTTCTCTTTATTGCATTTTTCTGAATAGATTAAACAGGCAAACTGTTTTTGAAAAAAAAAAAAATAAATAAATAAATAAATCTATTTAATTTTAAAAAATCAACATTTAAATAATTTTATATAATTCTTTAAATGTTAACTTCAAAATTATAACAATATAAAAAACACTAAAGCAAACTTTAAGTTACATAAAATACTGCAACACATGAATCTGTTTGAATTTTAGGCAACCATTCTAGATTTTACCTTTTAAAAATAGTTTAAAAACTAGTTTAGACTAATAAAAATAAAAAAAAAACCTATGGAAAATTAATAAAAGAATATTTAAGAAATATAATAATAAAAGTATTTACTAAGTTTAAGAAAAATTCAGAAAAAAAATGGGCAAAACAAATTTTTTTTTTTGAAAGAAAGAAAAATTTAATACCTTAAGTTTTTTTCTAATTTATTTTAACATAGATTTAAAGATAAAAACATTACATTGAAAAAAAAATGTAAACCCACCTTTCATTTTCAAAATCAAGAATAATTTGTTGCTTTTCATCAATCTCTTCTTTCAGTTCTTTTACTTGAGTTTTATACAATGTCTAAAATATTTTAAAGAATATATCATAACAAGCAAACATTTAAAAAAAATTTAAAAATTACTTATAGTAGTTATTCCCTGAAAATTAGTGAACTTTTAAGAGGGATTATCAAATTTAATCATCACTTGATTCTAGTTAAATCATGTATTTTAAAGTATAATTAGATTTTAATTAGTAACAAAAATGTGAGGAACCTCTTTTTTCATACTACATATTGATAAATAATTTTAGAATAATAACTTCTGCAAAAGGAAAAAAAAACCAGAGAAATAAAAGAATCCCAATTAAAAGCGAATTTTTAGATTAAGGTAAGAGATATAGAATCAATTTAATAATCTAACATTTTATATTATATTTGAAGTTTATAAGGTTATGTCTCTTTCAATTCAAAAAAGTTAATGTTTCAAATAAAAATGAAAAATTATTTTAAAATTGCATTTTACATTAAAAATAACTCGAATTTGTTAAGTCCTTCAGAAAATCTATCTCACAGCTTTAAAATAGAAATAACTTACAATGTTTAAGTTAATTCATACAACAAATAGTGCAAAAAATGTGAGATTTCTTATTTTTGAATTACATTTTTTTTAACTAATCAATATTTTAATAACTCGTTTAGATATTTCTTTAAAAATATAGAGTTTTTTTCAGTAAAGTATGCCAGATAATCAATGAACAAAACTAATTTAAAATAATGTAATACTTACCGAGAAATATGATTCCGCTTCCAGCTGGTCTTCTAATTCTTTCATTTGCAAATCATCCATTGATTTTAACCTTAAAAAAAATATATTATGACATACTTTACAAAAATAAGAGTTGCAAATATTCATTTATCAAAAGTTAAAAGAAATACAAGATAGAAAATATATATTATACATTATTGGAAGAAAAGTTTCTTGAAAAAGAAATTATTAATATCAAAAAGATTACAAATAAAGTGATATATTTATATCCATAAATTAACATTTAATTCCATATGGGACTTCTTAGTAGATAATATAACTGAAAAAAATCTAAAGAAAATAATATTGAGTTAACATACATGATCAAAAATAACTAAAAATTAAGTGAAGAAAAATATTTTGTTAGAATCATCATTCATACTAATGACAATAAATAAGAATTGAAACTAAGAAATATAATCAATAAAAGACACTATTAATGCATTAAACTTTTTCAAATGTCACTAATGACAGCATTGCCATAATAAGTTCATCTAGTTTGTTATTGTTCTTTCATATGGTATTGTAATAAAAACAGAAAAAAATAGCAAAATCTTAAATCCTTACAGCAAAATTTTAACAATATTTATGTTTTAGAAATCTGTAAACATGTTTCTCATTTTACATATATTACCTTTAAAACAATTATATACATATATACACTATAGAGCCAGGAAAATCGGTACACCTGCCTAATACCATGTAGTGTCCCCATGAGCACACAGAAGCGCCACAACATGATACAGCATGGATTCCATTATCTATGAAAGTACTCTAGAGTCATTTACACCATAAATACTACAGTGCAGTTCACAAATTCATAAGAGTCTAAGGCGTGGAGAACTTTTCTGAACACTCTAGGTGTACTCAATTATGATCATAATGGCAAATTTTGGAAATTGCTGGAAATATCTAAAATCAGAGGAATATAACGGGTCCCATAAATAACAGCTTGTGTTGGGAAGGATGTTGCCATAGCTGTCCAAATCCTTCAGAATGTATAATGGACATGAATGGATGAAGGCAATCCAACAGGATGTTTATATACCAGACCCACTTATTATTAGAGATACCTCTAGAAGTATTAAGGGTTCCATATTATGCCAACTGCATACACCTCATACCGTCACAGAGGGTCCACCACATTGACAGCTCCAAGCAAGATAAAGCTTTATATTGTGCAGTACATATGCAGTCAACCACAGTATATAAGAAGGCATTGGGCTCAAAAAGCAAATATCCATGATGATCATGCTGATACTTCTTGATGTCCTGTTCTTTCAATGTTTTTTCAACCCCACTGATGTCAGAGTTCTGATGTTTTATCAAATACCATTATTCATGGTACGCTCATGTAATCATTGTAAGCAAAAGATCTAAATTTGGAAATGATAAATCCCCATCTCTCCTGTGCTGATCATAACACCATGTTCAAAGTCACTTAAATCTTCATAATCTACCATTCTGGTAGCAGGAACTATCTAACAGCTTTGCTAGACATTTGTCTTAAATAGGCACTGCTGACTGCTTCACATATACTCACTGTTCCATACATCCATTAAAAATTTATAAATTTTTCTGGATGTTCAATGAGCAAAAAATGTTAAAAAAAGCAGAATTCTTTCAGCTTTATTTTATTTCATTTTGTAAAAAAAAAAAAAAAATGTTTTAAAAGCAAGTTACAAACAAATAAAAAAGTATAAAACCTTCACAACTAAATAATTTAAGCCTATGAATTTCAATTTGCTTTTAAAAGGTATTTATCATACATATAGCAAAATGTTATTAAAACGCTAAGTTTGGATAAACATAATATAATTACTGTTCCACCCATAATTAAAAATAGTCAACCTTATATTTTAAATTACATACTAATACACTTAATTACAACAAACGTAAAATCTTTCTCCAAGCACTTCACTTTGGTACAAGTGATATTTGACCCAATTAAAAATCCCCAAAAGGAAATTATCCACCTTTAAAAAAAAATTTTTTTAATATAATTTTTGAGTTTCAGCAAAAGAAATGCAATAAAATATACATAAACAACTTACATTTTCATCTTATTCAACTCATCTTCAATACTTTTCTTAAATTCTTGAAGATCATTTATGTCTTGAAGCAACTGCTTTTCTTTGGTCTTAAGCTTACTAATTTCAGACAGTTGATTAGTAAATTCAGATTGCAGATTAGAACGTTTTTGACATTCTTCTTCATAATCTTGTGTTAAAGCTTTCACCTAAATCATAAAATTAATAATTGTTAAAATTTTATTTAACAAACATAAATAAATATATATATACATAACTCTGTAAAACGCGATACGTCAAGCTACAAGATTTTTCTGGCTGAGTTTTATAACTTCCTGTTAGTGTTTAATACACAGCAAATAGCTCCAGATCTAACAAAAAATCACTTATTTACTAGATTTCAGATTCAAGCAATTTCAATACAAGAGAAGGAAAGAATGAATGGCTTGTTAAGAGTACAAGACAGAGATGAAACTGAGTCATAAAATGAAACCGGGATTTTATTATTGCTAAAAAGAAGGGGAAAAAAAAAGGAAGTGCAGCATAGAGTATAACAATTCTATGTGTCCTAATCACTCCATTAATATTTGTAGCTTTTGTGTTAATTTAGATAAGTGATTAACAATGGACTTTTAATATATATTTTTATGCTTAGTCTAAGCTAATATACATGTTCTATATTTTATCTTCTACATTTTCTATTACACAATAAATATTCAAAACAAAGACTAAAACTAATTATTTTTAAGTGAAATTTAATGAGCATGAGATAACAAGCAAAGGATTTTCAATTACAGAATAAAGAATGCAAGTTCTGTCTCTCTCATGGGTTAAAAAAACTAGAAAACTCTAATTGGTACAAGGAAAAACTTTATATATAAGCAAAATACGTTTTAAATAAAATACACTATACACTTGTCTCATAACTTTTCAAGAAAAAAAAATTAAATTAAAAAACAAAACAAAAAAACTAACCTTTTCTATTTCTTTTACATACTCTCCTTCTAATTTTTGGAACTGTAGTTTTAGTTGCCTTTGTTCCACAGTAAGCATAGAAATTTCTCTCTCTTTAGATACATTCATTTGCTCTAATTTATGCCTTTGTGCTTTTTCTTCATTCAGTTTTATTTGAAGAGCTGTAAAATATGGCAAATATTAATAATTAAAATCTTGAAATGTTCACACGATACTAGCAGATTTCAGTATATAAATACATATAACACATATACAGACTGACCACATGTGGTAGTCAGAATGAATACATGGTTACTAAATAGTAGGTTAAATGACCAAAAGTTAGAGTATTAATATAAATTAAGAATATAAGTTCCAACAGTGACATGAACTGTCTGTGCAAATTTAGTTTGTCTTGGAAGAAAAATAAAATACCTTTACTTGAGACACATAAAATATTTATAAAAAATTGAGGTGGTTTATTGTTTTAACACAAACTCTCTACGGATAATTGTTAATATTGACCCTTTTTTCCTCCCTAAGTTTCTTGATAGCAAATTTTATGTGTTCTGCCCTATCCAAGATTCTGTTTAAAATAACATTTGCAATTGGAGTCTCTTATGTTACATTTCACTTTCTGAAAAAAGGTGATTATATAAATAATCATCAGAAATAATATCTGCTCTTAACATTAAGTCACAGCATCATTCAAATAAAAGAGGAATCTGAGTTTTATAAAATGAAAAATAAGTATTATGACATTCCAATGTTTAGGAGTGATATCACAGGCAATTTCTTATCAAAGCATGCTTACAAGTTACTGATCTTTATGTTAATGGGACCAATTGTATCATTGTCTTTAAATACTAATTTATTTCTACTGAATGGTTATACATTGCTTAGAATGATTATGCTAGGCTTGATTTCAAGCAGGTTAGAATGATTCTGTAAAGTAATTCATTTTCTTTAAGTCAGTTCAACAATACTGATAATAAATTTATCCACTAACTGACCAAACTGACGATCTTCGAACAGGTTTAAATACATTTATTGAGAAGCACAGATCGACTGATTACATACATTCAAATTAAATAACTTCACAAAACTTTTGCTTCCTGCTATGGTCAAAATAGTAACATCAATAGTTAAAGTGATATATTTAATAAAATTAATCATCTATACATTATTTTGAAAATATTCCCCATTTATGAAAATCTAGTAGATGTCTCTTTGGTATGACACCATAATGATCATAAAAATATTATTAATTACATTTCTTTAAAAACTATTGTACTATATTCTTAAATCAATAAATTTAAGTTAAAAGACTGCCAAAATGATATAATTCAATGTACAATTCCTACATCATGTTTATCAAGATAATGCAGTTGAACTTAGATAATTTGAAGCTGAAAGGATCATTAAAAAATTTTTTTAAAAAACTGAGCAATTTAAAGATAAGGAACTTTTAAAAAAAATTCAATTAAATGTCAAAAAAATTAGCACACAAACTTTAGTTTTAGAAAATACAAGCATATTACAATATATGTATATTTATATATCTTTTAAAAATTAAATTCAAGTGTGGTTAGTGACACTAACTGCCATGCTTTAGGGCTTGGGATTGAAACCCGGAGAAGGCAGGCATGGATGTTTGTAAATGTATAGTGCCTTTGTGGCAAATGGAGGTATTCAAAATAGCCATCAAGCTGCAAGTCCTCTCAAAGTTGGTGGATTGGGAAGAAAGGTAGGAGGTCACTGACCATTTCCAGGGTGTTCTCCCACAAAATTGGGGTGGAACTGAGCCAAATCATACTGTCACCTGTATGGTACTCAAAGCTACAGCTAATGACAGGCATACATCAAGCCCTTTGCCACAATAAATTTCATGGGCCTGGATCTGACTCTGTCAGACTGGTAGCATTATAAACAACAACAAATTGAACTGAATATGTTTACTATAATAAAGGAAGATCAGAGCATGATATGAGACAATAGAAAATGAGCGCAGCCAAGACCATCAAGAAAGATTCAGATCATTCAAGATGGCCAAACCTCAACAATTCTCAATTCCCTTATCTATAGAAATACTGTTAAAAAATAATGCATATCAGCTTCAAAGTATCATGAACTATTTTTACCATATTTGAGAGAAATCACATGAAAAGTTTTAATTATGAAACATAAAGTTAAAATTATTAATTTTTCTATAATTTTAATGCAGAATTCCAATGACCATGAACAAAATTTGAAACATAAAAGCTCATCTACAGAAGTTTGACAGTAATAAAGGTTCTGCTCTTTTAGTCATAGTGTACAGTAAAAACTATAATATTTATGAATAAACCAAACATAACAAGTGATTGAAAACAACTGATTCGAAGTACTTATTGTATATGTATAATGTACAATCTATGTATGGATGAGTAATAATCTAAAAGCAGGAAATATATACAAATTTCCAAACCTTGCAATGCTTCTAGATTAGCTTCCTCTGTAGAAGATAACAGCCTCTTTTTATCAGCTGTTAAACTATCCAAATCTTTCCTGTGAGCTGCAGCTTCTTCATCGAGTTTTTTCTGCAAATTTTTAAGCTCCAATACAAGCATGGCATGATTCTGGGGGAGAAAAGATTATAAAAATGTAATTCAAATTATTTTAACATGTTCTTTCAAAAAGATTTTAAATTAACCAAATTCATGAATATTAATCTCACCTTTTCTAATTCTACAAATTTATTATTTATTTCTCTATTTTCTACTATAAGGCTGTTTTCTCTTTTGGATATTCTTTCTAGTTCTAAATCTAAAGCATGTTTACGGCCTGAAATGTAACATACATAAATATAAATTCATTACGTAGAAATAAAAATAAATAGGAAAAATATAAGAACAAATTTGATTAAAAAATTAACAGCATACAATAAAAAGAATTAAATTCAATATACACTTGAAATATACTTTTTGTGATCTGAATTACATTATATTTAATATTATAAATTTCTGCAATAATAAATATTTAGTTCTAGATTGTTTATTAAAAAAATATACTAGAAATTCTAAATTAAAAGTAACCAAAAAGCACATTTAACCTTACATTCAACCATTAAACAAAAGAAAATAAATATAAATCTTTTCATGCATATAATTCAAAAAATTATTTAATGCATATTAATTTAACATTAAAAATTGAATTACCTACGATTAAATTTTATTATAAATATATAAAGCAAAAATGTTTTTTTAAAAAAAAAATTATAGAATTAAGATGTAATGGAATAAAAAATTAAAAGTGCTAAACACAATATAACTCATTACTTTCTAATTCAGAAGTTCTTTCAGATGCTTGAGCTAATCTTTCTTCATACTGCATTTCAAGACTTCTTATTGTCCTTTCTTTGGATACATTTACGTTATGTAGAGAATTAATTTTTTCATGAAGTTCATGTATATTTTGCTCTTTGGTTGAAATGCACTAAAGATAAGTGTAAATGAGACTTCAGTAAACAGTGAATTAATCTAAAATATCTGTTACAGTAATAACACACAAGTTGAGATAAGTTTCTAATAATTAAAGTATATAGGAGATATATAAAACCACTTACAAGTAAAGCTTCTGCATTGGCTTTTTTTAACTTCAAATTATTATCTGTTTCAATTTTTACTTTCTCATTCAATTCTTTCAATTCCTTCTCTAAATTAAAAACTTTTTCACTCATTTGGCTGCTTGAAGCTGAAACCTGGGCACGTAACATTTTTTCTTCTTTTATTCTATTTGATAATTGGTCTAATTTTTCTTCTGCATTTCGCCTATTTTCTATTTCATACTCTAACTTACGTTGTACCTAAAAATAATAAATAAGGAAAACTAATGAAGGACATTACAAATTTATCATACAAAGTGACAGAATTGTTTAGAAATCTTTTTCATACTTCTTTTAGATCATGTTTTAACATAGCAACACTCTTCTCCAATTCACGATTTTCTTTCTCTATAGCAGAAACATTTTGTTGCTGATTGGCAAAATTTTCCAACTGTTTAAGAGAAAACCTGTACAAAAAGAAAACATTTATTAAATATCTCTGATGCTCTCAGCTTTTCACAGTCCTTTCTTACAATCTCACAACATTATTTTATTACAGACTTGAATTTTATTGATAATACTCTTTAAAAAATATTTCAGCACGATAACCAATTATTAATAAAAAAGAAATACTCTATGACATTTATTTTAAGTTAGACCTTAAAATAATTGATTTTTCAAAAATGTTAAACAAATAACCTAAGAGACTTAAAAAAGTTTATTTAACTTTTTCTATAATCTTAAAAATGTTATACGATTTATATTTATACTTACCTATTGATAAATACTCTAAAATAAAAAGAATTAAAGAGCTTTTTTTATAATTCTTTAACTCAAACTGTTTTTGTTCAAATTCACATTCTTTTATAAGAAAATATCTTTCACAAAGCGTCATCCCGATTTAATACTTATATACCTACCCTCTTATTTTTTTAAATAATTCCAAATGAAAATTATTCCATCTTTCTTATTCCAGACCATTGGATAAGGAAATCAATTTTTTAAAATGGTAATTTTTAAAAAAAAAAATAGAATACACTTTAATGTTATATTAAACATATAAAGTATTAATGAAACAAAAAATTTCCATATTGTTTATTATGTAATGAGAGAAATTGTTTTAACAAATGTTCACAAAAATTTTAAAATTAATTAAAAAACTTGGTTATGATATTGGGTTCTAATTTTCCCAAGTTTTATAAATATTTAAATTTTAATACCTTGATTAGAAAATATTAAGCATCACATAATATATTTTACCTGTATTTTCGCTCCAATTCTTCATTTATGTTATTCAAATTATAAATTTCTTCTTCCAATCTTTCAATTTTGATTAAAGAATCTGTATTTTGAGCATTCTGAAAAATAAAAATTACATTTTAAACAATGCATTAAACCAAAGAGATTTTCTTCCTCTCTCTCTATACATATATTATGAACACAATATATATTTTGTAAATAAATAATTTAAATCAACTAATAATTTCTTCAGAACATATTTAAAAAAAATCACAAATCATGATAAAGGTTTCACTAGTGAAAGACAAACTATTATTAATGAAAAATTTATCCACTTGTACTGTAAAATTAAACATTTAGATCTATTTTGTTCTTCATAAATATAAATCTGATTTATATTATAAACAAAATAACATAACGAAAACATAAGCAGTAAAAATATTCGTTTTAAATAACTTTGCACATATCAAGATTCTAAATATGTAAAAAATAAACTGCAATAAACTCTACATGAATAAATAATTTTTCTTCTTTTTATTACCTATAGAAGGAAAGAAAGTTAGATAAATAGAAAATACATACCAAATGAAAAGAATTGGAAGTAAATTGATAAGTTAAACAAGTTTTATTATTTTACTCATTACAGATTTCTTTTAAATAATAGTTTTTAAAAAGAATAACTATTAGATATAGCTGAAGCAAAATGATGGACACAAAAATATAACCAGTAGTTTATATGAAATATTTTCAATATCCAATAATGTGATTTAATATATGACACAAGTACATTTTTCATTTATATGTTTCCTTCATTATTGTTGCAAATAAAAACAACAGTAATTGGTGAATATTAAAATTAAAGGAGTGCCTAGGGTTCTATAAACAGGACCTTGTAGCCAATCCAATGAGTTGTTCTTAGATTTCTTTAGGATATATGAATTCATGAACCTGATCTAGCCCTGCAGATCTCCGGAACAACAGAATTAACGGTAACACAAATCAAGAAATTTTAGGAATTTTAATAAGAAATCTCACACAGTAAGGATATCTCCTTAAAATTCAATAATGACTCATTTGAAAGTACCAAAAACTGACATAGGATTTTGATTAAAGAGCTGTTATTTTACAGTATTAAGGCACTGAAATGCAAAAACAAGATTTTTTTTAGCTGAATTAAATTTCTCTTGGTCTATTTCATAAAATTCATCATCATTTGAAAAATCAATATCTATCTACATATCCCATAAATATTCCAATTTTGATGTGTATATAATTACATTTCAATTTCAAATATATAACATCAATTCCACATGAATAGTTTTTATGTGACACCTATTCAAAACAGAATAACATTTAATTTTCTAACACATATTTATGGCCATCCACACTCTGAATTTTACATAATACAGCTTAATTATAATTATATGTTTAGTAAAATGACAGTAGATTTGTTGTTAATAATCCAAATAATTCTTTTACTGTAGTGAATAACTTTTTTACACTCCACATATTGAGAAGATTGTCACTTACTTTTAGAAAAAATAGATCACATTGCTAAGGTGTATTTAATGGGGTTAAAAGATGTTTTGGCACACACATTTGAAAATGCTGAGCTTGATTTGGCACTTTAGTTTATGTGTATGTAATGTTATATATACATAACATGATTTGGACGGTTTCTCAACTGGCATGTTTGTGGGTGATCTTGATCAAATAAAAAGGCACAGTAAATTATCGTATTTTGAGTTTATTATATTAAGTTCAAAACTAATCGTTATAAATTCCAAGACATGGCTAGAGTATGTGCACCATATACAGCAGGTGTCAGCAGAAAAAAGAAGTCGGAATAAGTGAAGGTGGGTAGAAAAAGTGGAATTCCTGGGCTTCTGCTACTGTCAAAATTAATGTAGAAGTTGTTATTATGCGAGAAGGTTGTTTGAGGTGTAAAAATTTGGTTGGATGTTAACAAAACTGACTTATAAGGTGATGTGAATTTATCACTTACATTTGCTTAAATTGATAATTATTGGGGTTGTGAAATTTATTGAAGATGCATGTTGAAAATTTTTTGTTTTTGTTTCACAACAAACATTACCAGTGTATGAAAACAGGTTGTTGATTTAAATTTCTGGCATCAATTTCTCCTGAGACATATGCCAAACACAAAATTTTTAAAAAAATCATTCAATTAATAAATTAGAAGTACATAAAGCCTAACTATGTACATCACATGAACAGAAAAAGTTCTCAAGAAAGTGCATGCTAATTTTTTTTTCATTTATAAAGCATTTAAAATATTAAGAATCTGTTCAGGTATTAGGGCAACACATTAGATTCTTTATATGTTTGAAGATAACAAAAGGGGTAACAATCTTCAAAATTCCATGCATTAGTTTTTGATTTAATACAAAATCAAATATTTTAAGTGACTTTTCTTATTGGGTCACACTTTTTCAATAAACTAAAGGATAATTACCTTGTCAATCTGCTTCATCAAATCAGGAAGAAACATTCATTTCATGGAACAGAAACCAAATGAATTAATGTGAATCTACTTTTCATTTTAGAAACAAAAGACAAATTCAACAAAACAAATACATAAAACAACAAGGACAATGATGGATAAATTCATATTTCTTATTTACATATTTATTAATCCCAATGCATTTCGATACAAAACTTTACTAACCTCATCTATATTCTTAGTGAATAGTCCTCGAGACATCAACCTAAAAAAAAAATAATTTTAGATTTCAATAATAATTTTTAGAGCACAGATATATTGAAACAGTCAGAAAAAAAATGCAAATAGAATGCATACAAGATTAACAAATGACTCAAATTATTTAAACATATAACATATAACATGAAACATTTATAATTTCTTATCTGAATACACAGTAACTTTTATCATTCAAAATACATTTCACTTTCATTAATACACCTATTTTTATATTCTTCCAACTTCCGCTCATCTTCAAAGCAAGCAATTTTTGAAACATAAAGCTTCCTTGTCTCTATACATTGATATACATATTACACTTAAAAAACACTACTTTTAAAATTTTAAATTCTTTTAATGAGGAAAATGGGAAAATATCTAATACTTCCAAAATGCTTTGAGTAAGCTTTGGACAACAAAAACAGGAAATAAATGCAAGATCTGCTTCAAGTCTCATGGTGTTTCTTCACTAAAAACTTACCTGATTCGTAGTTTGCTTATACTGCCTTTAATTTGTGTAACTGTCCATAATATGAATCCCCTGTATTTGCATGACTTGTATTCACATTCTCAAAAATGTTTTAAAAATATTAAGTGAAGTCTAAAAAATGAAAACAAGGATCTTCTAGTTGTGACATTAAACTATTTCAAAATATCAAAGAAAATATTTCTATATTAAAATAATAGTAAAAACAAACAATTGATTCTCATATTTTAAATCTAAGTTACATAGCCCTAATGCAGTGGGCCTTAAACTGTGGTCCGCAGACCTTTCAGTGGGTCTGCAGTCTATCATTAAATGTTAAGATTTTCTCTTTTACAGACTCGAAAAGGCCCTGTGGGAAAAATTGAAAGATGTTCCATCCTAGACTAGATCATTAAATTGCTACCAAAGAAAAACTCTATAAAAACACATACTTCGGTCAAAAACATTAATTCAGTTTTTTTACTGTTTGCAACTACATAGCCATTATTACAACATAATATTTTCAAAAAATAGATGGAACACATGAGCAAGGATTAAGAATTTAATTCTGGAAAGCATAGAACTGGATTTGAGACTGTAGATTTCAAATGTTGCATCTGATATAACATCACTTGCAAAAAAAAATGTAGCATCATCCTTCTCATTAAAAATTTTTATAAACAATATTTATAATAGTACAATATTTATTTATTTGAAATTAGCGTTCTGTAATATTTTTAATAAGATGTTTACTGTTTTCTTAAAGGAAAAGAAATTAAAAAGCACGTATAAGGCAGTTTTGGATTATTGAGGAACCTTTAAATCACTCAGCCATGTGTTAGAAATCAGGGAGGGGTATTCAAAATCTTTTGAGTTCCCAATATTAGGCTGATGCATAAGGGGGGGGGGGGGGGCAGAGAGGTCGAAAGTTTAAGAATCGCTGCCCTAATTTATCTTTTGAAGAGAAAGTATGTAAATTATTATTCACATATATTCTCTGTAAAAAATTTCAAAACAGTGTATTTCATTGTTTAAAATAAAAATTTCAGGATAAGCAGAGCTCAGTGAACATAAAAAGAAACTGGGCCTTGTTACAATTACTCTTTACATGATATAACTTGTGACGGGTGCTTACGCGTTTCACTAACCTTCTCTTAAATTCTATATTTTATTTATTTCAACCAATCTCCACCGGGAGCCAAAAGTGTGACTTATGCAAATGAGATATTTTATATAAGTTCGGGTTTAGCGAGTTATAAAATGAAATGAATTGAGAAATGTTATTTTAAGTGTAAACGTTGTGAGAGTCTACGATACGTTGTAGATAAAATTAGTTAGGGAAAGAACTGAGAGATAGCTGAGATTGAAGCCGCCCATTAAAGGAATCCAGATATTGAAGAAGCAGCTAGATGAACCTGCCATAACAAAAGGTATCAGGTTAGTTTGATTTCCCAAATTAAATATAAGTGTGTAACTATTATTGTACGCGTCGACCGCCGTAGACTCAGTTAGGATTCCGTCGTTCATGATTATTGAATCCTTCTCATACTCCACTGTGTTTTATTGTTCTTAAAGTTGAATAGTATTTGTGTAATCTCTTAATTAAGAAAAGTCAATAAATAAGATTGATTTATTAAATAAGTAGTAATTTATTATGAATTCAACACATCTAAATTCAGGTGATAACTGAAGGGGAGTTGATAGTCTTAGAGGTAGTGATAGGCTACGACACTCGCGCCCAACCGAAATACCGGAATTAAAAGCAAGTGCAGGATTTAGAGTTTTGCCGGAATTATTTTTTTCGGGTAAAGGAAATGTGTCTGAGTTTATTACAAATATAGATGATAACATAGCCTACTATGAAATACCGGCGAATCTGGTACGTGCGTATTTAAAAGGTCATTTAATTGGGAGAGCGTTAGACTGGTTTGAGGTCATCGGATTTGAGTGTGTAAATGAAGAAGCGACTGCGTTTGCAACGCTTAAAAAGAAGTTGTTGGATAGTTTTCCTGTAGTACGGAATAAATCAGAGTTAGAGGCTCAGTTTTTTTCATCGAAGCAACGGAGAGGTCAGGCCCCGTCAGACTTTATTTTCCAGCTATTAAAAGTCCATAAAACTTTAAATTTGAATTATGATGAGATAAAATTGGTCGATTACATAGTAATGCGACTAGAACCCCAAATAATGGATTATTTAGAAGTTCGAAACCCCACAACGAAAGTTCAGTTAGTAGAGTTGGTAGACCGGTATGAGGAACGTCATAGCTGCAGGGAAAACCAGGGTTCGAGTAATAATTTTGCTAGACGAGGTTGGGATATGAGTAGGAATCCTGAGGAAAGAAGGAATAATGGAAATTTGAGAGATACAGGGGTCGGAAATAGACAAAATGATCAAAGAGGACTAAGCAGGGGTGCAAATAATTTTTCTCGTCATAATTATCACAATCAAGGATTCGAGGGAGGAAATCGCTACAACCAACCAAATCAGCGAACAGACAGGTATCAGAACCGTAGGATGGTGGTTAGGAAGGGTCCTAGTGATGATTCAGCAAAACAGAATTGGAGGCGTGTTGATTGCAACAGCGGAAGGCAGAGAAATGCCAATTTAAACTTTCTAAGAGATTGTGTTGAAGGAGTTCCTCCTAATAGAATTAAACTTAATTCATTACGATTATCATCAGTTGATCTGCCGATTCTTTTGCATGATACATTTATAAAAGCTCTCTGGGATACAGGTGCGGAGAAGTCATTTATTTCAGAAAAAACATACCGATCATATTTTTCTTTTTGTCCTATTAAGAAATCGTTAGCTGAAGTAGTTATGGCTCAAGGGTCACAATGCAGAAATTTAGGCACAATTGAGTTACGAATTAAGATCAGGGAATTTTCGAAGTTGTGGAAATTTCATGTGATTGCTGAGATGCAATATCCATGCATCCTAGGTATTGATTTTATGTCACATGCAAAGATCAGTTTTAATTTTGTTACGAAATCGTTAATCATTCCGGACTCGCAGATTGAGAAAGTAGCAATTTCAGACGAACTGGTACGGATAGATTTATTAAAGACTAAGTTAAATGCAGGGCAAAAACAGTCGGCAAATTTTAATGTAAAATGGGAACATCGCAAAATATAGTGGATGATATGTTGTCTAGAAACCCGTTAGAAAGTAATGATGAACCAAAAGTGTATTGTGCGGTGATTAGGTCGTTAGTATTATCGTCTAGGGAACAGTTGAGAGAGGAACAGAGGAATGATCCGGAGTTAGGTCATATCTTGCGGTTTTTAGAAAATCCTGACGATAGTTCCATTAATGAGTCAATCTGTAGAAATTGGTCCAGCGACTTTAAATTAATTAATGGATTGTTATATTATGCAAAATATACAACCACACTAGGTGAATTAAGAGTATTTATACCCAAAACATTACGTAAAGACATTATGCGAGAATTCCATGACTCGCCGATGGCGGGCCATCTAGGCAAAAAGAAAACCTACTTAAAATTAAAAGACGCGTGTTATTTCCCGTACATGAGGAAATACATTTATAAATATGTAGCAACCTGCAACCAATGCCAAAAATTCAATTATAAGAACGGATTACCAGCTGGTCAATTAATTCCGATAGTAACGAATTTTCCGAATGAAATCGTATCTTTAGATTTATTAGGCCCATACCCTGCAACTAGTCCGGAACGCTATAAATTTATTTTAGTAATAACAGATAATTTTTCTAAATGGGTTGAAATAGTTCCCTTAAGGAAAACTCCGGCTAAAGCAATTGCCAATGCATTTTTTGAGAATTATATTTCGCGTTATGGAGCTCCTGTTAAGTTAGTTAGTGATAACGGCCCCCAAATGATATCCAAAGTTTTTGAGCAAGTATGTCGCAGATTGAACATAAAACACGTTAAAACTGTGGTATATCGACCACAAGCTAATCAAACGGAAAGAGTTAATCGTACTCTTTTAAAAATGATTTCGAGTTTTGTCGCAGATAATCACACTAACTGGGACCAATTTCTGCATGAGTTTAGCTACGCTTTAAGGACAACGGGTAAAACACCGGCGGAATTATTTTTAGGTCGAAATTTAATCACTCCATTTCAAAAATTAGTAATGGTTACTGATGGATCAGACTTAGTTTGTGGAAATATAGAAAAGTTGTTTGAAGAAGCTAGGATACATACAAAACGCCAGCACGAGAAGTGGGCGAAATATTATAATAAGAAGAGGCGTGAAGTTAATGTGAAGGTTGATGATCTAGTGTTAGTTCAAACTCACCCATTGAGTTCGGCAAGTAAGAAAATAGTGGGTAAATTTATGCCAAAGTTTGAGGGTCCCTATAAAGTTCTGAGTGTGAAAAATAATAATAATTTAGTAATATTAAAGTTTGGTAAGAGAATAACTGTTAATGTGGATCAGGTGAGAATTTACCATCAAAGAGAATCAGAGGACAGTGTTGCCGAATCGGAAATTGCGAGAAGTAGTGATCATAATGCAGTAGCATCAGACAGGTCGGATGATAGGCAGCCGAGCAATCAGAAAGTGACGGGAATTGTCGTAGAGGATCAGAATCAGGAAATTTGGAAGGTAGTAGAGATATAGTTACGAATAGACGCGATGGAGAGGAGGTGAGAAGGAAAAAGCTTGTGCGGACGGAGTCTGATGTTTCTTCGGGGGTGGGGTGGGGTGATGGGTATAATTTTAGAAACAGAAAGCCACGTTGGACGGAGAGAGAGAAAAGAGGAAGACCAGAATCTTGGGTTGAGAACATACAGAGGAAGAAGAGACCAGAGGCCCAGGTATCCCGAGACAAGAGAAAGTTGGCCTCGTCAATGCCGTCTCGTCCCTCCAGAAAGCGGTATAGAAAGGTGGAAGAGAGGAATTCTGAAGGAACAATTCCAAGACCATCCCGCAGTGAACAGAGGAAATCGGAAGGAACAATTCCAGGACCATCCCACAGATTCAAATACAACAGACCCCAGCAAGAACGGAACTGCCCTTACAACCTTCGGAGCCGACGTCGAGTGGACAGCAGCCAAATTCAAAATCTCACAAGTAGAAGGAACGCCTCAGCAGGAGCATATCAGCTTCAGCGGACTCAATGGAAGAGGAGACCCAGAAGGTGGGAGCGCAGAGAGGACAGCCCTAGGACAAGGTCATCCAGTACAGAGGCCGTGGTTGGAGACAAAGCCTATGCAGATTGGATCTAAAGACTAGCCAGGTTGTATAATTCTAATTTGTTTATTTCTCCTCTGACAGACAGTTCAGAGTATTTTCCATGTGGGCTAGTCTATTTTTTTTGTAAAATTACCGTACAAAAGTCACTGCGTTGTGTGTATTTTCATATCGATTGAAAAAGCTTTTGTATTTAACTTTTTTCCAAATTGTGGAAAAACATTTGTTGAATTGCAATTGTTTTGCTACACTTTAAAGACAAGGTTTTATATGTGAGATTACTTGTATTGTTTGTTGTAATATATTCTATGTAAAAAAATGTATATATTCTTGTGTGTAATTATTAAGATGTATAAGTAGTGTCTGCTTTCGGGGCGCGGCGTAATTAGGAATACTAACAAAAAACATTAACAGCGCAGCGCGATTGATTGGGAATTTTTTGAAAATGAAACCAGATAAAGGTTATTTTGTTATGAGACTATATACATATAATATAATGTATACCATATTTATGTCAATAAGGAAGTTGTATAAAAGTTCTGTGCATTTAATGTCATGTTTTAGAAAAAATTGACAAGGTTTCCTTTCAGGGCAGCAGTCCCTGAACATAGTGATGAGATGAAAGATTGATGTCGTACGAAGATATTATTGTAAAATTTTTGTATATTTATTAGCACTTAAGTAAAGTGCATGATCAGGGTTTTTTCCTTAAAAGGTTTTCTCCTGATCTTCGCCCGAATGGGATGCACTGTAGGGAAATGATGTACAAGATCAATAAATTAGAGTGGAGTACCCCTTTGAGTAGTCATTTCTGTGTGCTAGTTTAATTAAAGTTTCTAACTTAGAGAGTTAAAATTTTCTGCAAGTTCAGTGTTTTCAAGCATTCTAAAGTTCGTGAGTTAAAACTTTCTACAAGTTCAGTATTTCCAGGCATTCTAGAGTTAGAGTTAAAATTTTGTGAAGGTTCAGTGTTTTTCAGACGTTAGGTAAATTAAGCGAGTTCTTTCAGGTCGTTTAGACCTTCAATAAGTCACGCTTTTTTTCTCGGAGGGAGGTTGTGATGGGTGCTTACGCGTTTCACTAACCTTCTCTTAAATTCTATATTTTAATTATTTTAACCAATCTCCACCGGGAGCCAAAAGTGTGACTTATGCAAATGAGATATTTTATATAAGTTCGGGTTTAGCGAGTTATAAAATGAAATGAAAGGGGGAAATGAAATGAATTGAGAAATGTTATTTTAAGTGTAAACGTTGTGAGAGTCTACGATACGTTGTAGATAAAATTAGATAGGGAAAGAACTGAGAGATAGCTGAGATTGAAGCCGCCCATTAAAGGAATCCAGATATTGAAGAAGCAGCTAGACGAACCTGCCATAACAAAAGGTATCAGGTTAGTTTGATTTCCCAAATTAAATATAAGTGTGTAACTATTATTGTACGCGTCGACCGCCGTAGACTCAGTTAGGATTCCGTCGTTCATGATTATTGAATCCTTCTCATACTCCACTGTGTTTTATTGTTCTTAAAGTTGAATAGTATTTGTGTAATCTCTTAATTAAGAAAAGTCAATAAATAAGATTGATTTATTAAATAAGTAGTAATTTATTATGAATTCAACACATCTAAATTCAGGTGATAACCGAAGGGGAGTTGATAGTCTTAGAGGTAGTGATAGGCTACGACAAACTTAGCACTTTGTAACTACACTGAACCACTATTAAATACATGAATAACTTTATTATACACTATAAGGACACAATGCTACTTGATTATAGATATAAATATATAGCTACAATTATTTAAGACCCTATAAAACACTTCATGGAGAATACTAATAACTTAAAAATATAACACGATAGTTAATAAATCAAAACTTACTGGTAATCACCAGAATATGAAAAACCAATAAAAGGAAGATGATTTCCAGCAAAAGTTTTAGTTGCAGGAAATTTTTCTTCCGAAATCTCATCAGCAGAAATTTCATCAAAGTTGCTAGTATCATCATCAGTCACAATTTCAGGAACCACAGGAGGAATACCTAAAAAAAAAAATATGTATTATTATGTAGTTGATAGTTTTTCAAACATAAGGAAGATTACATGCAATGAGCAAACAGGTTCTATCTGATTAAGTTACATTATTCTGTAACTCTCCAATAAATATAACAGATTTGCTTTTAATAAACAAATAACATAAGTAAATCCAAAATAATACAAACATAAATACAGCAGCATCAGAAATTCATCTTAAGACTCTTCAAGAAATGTCTCAAGGCATTTAGTTTTTTTGCCAAGGCCACCTTTACTTCTCATTATTACAAAAAGGACAATTCATGTTTCTTGCTACAATACTTTTTTAGGAGAGACACAAACAAGATCCAAATTTTCATAACAATACATAAAGTATAAGAAAAACAATTCCAAATACATATTTTGACTACATAGCAGTTGCTTGATGAGATTATAACAAGTATTTAAAAAAGATTAAATTAAACTTCATATTGGATTTATTTTTAATCTCAGCAATTATACAATTTTTAAATTCATTATTATGATCCATGAAAATAGCAATTTCATATTTTATCTACTATAATATATATACCATGTTTTGACAAACAGTGCCCTTTGTTTGTGTTATAATATTTTTCTTCCCATTATTTTCATCTTAAATTAAATTTTTAAAATGATATAGTTAGTTTTACCAACAAAAGAAAATCATATAAAATTAATTCAAAAGTACATAATTTTCCTCCAAAGCACAAATGTTTGAATTTACATGCCATAAATTTATACATCAGGAAATAGGTGTTATAGAAATGCAACACTAAAAGCTACACAATTAACATAATCTGAATTACAAACAGCAGTTGGTTTGAAAACAATTGCCATTTTATCAAAAAAAAAAGTCTTGTTTGAAAAATTACGCTTCTTAGAAAGTAAATTAAGAAAGTAATTAAAGACAAAATTTAGCTGTACTAATACATATGTACCTAATAAAGAATTTTTTATCCTTTAAAATGCAATTCTTTCCCTTCAAAGAAAAAGTTGTCAAACTTTGCCAATGTGGTTGTAATTACACAAAAATATTCACTTTGGCTACATAAAAGCAAAAATAAAAATATTAATCAATAGTAAAAATTTTGATTATGCTTACATTCTCTAAGATTATCAAACGTAAACTCATCACTTCTAAAGAAAGGATGTGCTTTGATTTCTTCAACTCCATTTCTTCCTAAGCGCTCATGTCTGAAAATTAAAAAGTATTACAAAGAGTTTTGAAAAAAAAAATTATCCTTTTTTAAAAACAGGCACATTATTTCAAGAAAAATTAAATAGGAAAAAAGTTTACAATTACCTATCTGTTAAAAAGGAGCAGATGAGATGTTTTGCTTCTTTTGAAATTTCTACATCTTCAGGAAAAACTAAAGAATTTTTATGATCAATAATCTTGCCATATGTGCCAACAAGAGATTCAGCATAAAAGGGAGTATCACCTAAAAAATATAACACATTTCAAATATGCGTATTAGTACATGAGCTTCAATCTTAGTTCATTACTTTTAAATCTTCAGTGGACTGAATGAAACTATTTTTTATGTAACATGCCACAGTATTCTAAAAAACAGAAATAATGAATTTTCAACATCAATTCAACACAAAAGAGGTGAAAAGTTTATAAAAATACAATTAAATAAAATACATAATTCCCAGCTTCACTGCATTGCAACATTGAATTACAAAAATTTAATCTTTACTACATATATGATTGTTTTAAAAATATATATTTAAACAACATTTAAAAAATACACATATAATACTTTTGCTATTATATAAAAAATAAGCTTCATACATAAATGAGAAATGTACAATAAATTTTAAATTCGTCTAAATCAACTGCATTGAAATTTTTCACCAAAAAAGAAAAGCAGAGTCCTACTTGAAAGCTTACAATTCTTAGAAAGTAAATCAAAAAAGTAATTAAAGACAAATGTGATCCTTCAATATAATTTAGTAGGGCAGAAAAAAAAAACTTTGATGAATTTATCATATTGTTAAATAATACCAACAACAAATTACACAAAACCTACAACTTTAATGCATTTTAAAAAGTAATATATCAAAACTAAATTACAAAAAATATCACAGAATACATAAACAACAAGAGGAAAAACTTATCAAAATATCATTGATTTACAACAAATTAACCAAGTAAGCTTTCGAAACAGAATTATTTAAGTAGCTGTAATAAAATTAATATTAAGGATAATCATAAAACTTTTTATACAGCACATCCTATTTTATTAAATATTTTGATATAAATCATAAAATTACCTATAAGAATTTCATACATAAAGACCCCAACAGACCAATAATCACATTCCCGTCCATATTCACCATTACCATTTTGACTTTTTAACACTTCAGGACTAATATAATCAGGTGTTCCAACAGCAGTATCAGACCTTACTAAACCATCCTGAGAAAGTTTAATATAAGAACACTTTAACAATAATTCAAATAAACTTTTGGCATAACAAATAAATAGTACATAAAACATACAAGAGAACAAATCATAATATTGTGGTTTTTAAGAATACTTGATTCGCTTGACTCCTCACATTTTCCCTAAATTATTTACTTATTTCTTTAAAAAAATTATGTATGATGAAATTTCTATAAAATTACACCAAATTAAAACTAGATTTAGAATTTATAATAAAAATAAACACAGTTTTAATACAATATGGTTCTTTAATTGTAATTTTTCATACAGTTTCATTTGTCAATGATAAAAATAAAAGAACAGTTAATTAAGCCATCATTATTGACTACACAGAAATAAATACAATACTGACTGGTGACTTTTAAGTACTTTCTTCTGGATGTATTAACCTGAGACTTAAAAAAAAATTAGGTGCAAATATGATGCCTTTTTTTTAGCACAAAATACTTTGTTTTGTTATTTTGAGTTTTGGCAAAGTAAATTATTTAGCAAAAAATCTATAATAAAAGTCTATGTAACAACAGTATGACTCACTTACAGGACTCATGCGTACACATGTTCCAAAATCGGAAAGTTTAAGATGACCTTGTTTGTCCAACAACATATTATCAGGCTTCACATCTCTGGGGAAAAAAATATATAGTTATATCAATATATCCTAAAATAAAGTAAGTCACTATATTACATGCATGTAATTTTTTTAACCTGTGAACAAAACCCATTTGATGAATGGCATCAACAGCAAGAATCAATTCTGCACAATAGAATTTGGACCAACTTTCAGGCACATCATAATTAGACATCAAATTAACCATGTCTCCACCAGGCATGTAATCCATTACCATAAACAAATTTTTTGAATCTTGGAAAGCAAAATGCAACTGAAACGAAAAAAAAACGTTGTAAGATTTTTGAATATTTGTTTCAATACAGAACTAAAAATATAAGCAAAAATAAAAATGTATAACTAATATTTAAAAAAAAACTTACCAATAAAAAGCAACGTAAAATATTTCTAAATTTAAAAAATACATATTTTTAAACTATTATGCAAATGACTCATTTCAAAATATTGCTTAGTCTTAACGTAATTAATGAAGGAGTTTATAATACTCATAAACTTCAATTCAATTTATATAACTCACAATTTAACAGATTTATATTTTTAAAAATTATCTGAATACAAACTTTTTT
This sequence comes from Trichonephila clavata, assembly GCA_019973975.1. NCBI lineage: Eukaryota > Metazoa > Arthropoda > Arachnida > Araneae > Nephilidae > Trichonephila > Trichonephila clavata. Next base: position 36,120 of record BMAO01008498.1, on the reverse strand, counting down.
TTTTGTAAGATACATTATTAGAAGTAATCACTGAAACATATTAATAAAATTTAGATCAGAGATTCCCAAACATTTTTGTCTCACAGACCCTTTGCCATGTTTTTCAGTTTGGGGCTTACCTAATATTGAATTTTTGCAAATTTGTCAACTTAAGTGTCTTTTTGACAGCTAGTATAAAACTACTTCTTTTAAAAGAATTAAAGTTCTAACTATAGTTAAGTATAGTGTTTAAAACTTAAGAAGCACATGTTAATTAATCAGATTAAACTAATTAATGCATAAAATAACTGGACAACAAACAAATGCTTTTAATGGGAGGGATGAATCTGCTGCTTCAAAAACAAATTTTCTACATTTGGTATCAATCTTGTCAGGTTTAATCCTAAATTTCTTTTGTTAGTAGTGACCAGTTTTTTTTTCTTTTTCTTTTGGAGATTGGCAACTGCACTGTAACTCTCTATCAGAAAAAGCAATTAAAAACTTTCTCATGATATTCCATAATTTGGGACAAACAACAGTCAGTGGCACCCACAAGGGGGGTTCCTCCAGTCCGGACCCCTCCAAAGTCCTTGATTTTTTCCCTGATTGATTATAATCCTATGTATATATGTAAAATTTAATTAAGTATTGGTTATTAATAATTAATTTTATTAATTAATGATAATTCGTTATTTAATAATTAATTTTTTACTGTTGTTCCCGAAAATCGACAAAATCAAAAAAATAGGTTGGACGGCGTATTGGAGCATGATACGAAAATGTGGACTTTCCGACCCTGGACCCCCCCCCCCCGGAAAATTCCTGTGTGTGCTACTGCCAACAGATTTAACTTTTAAAGCCAAAATTGTTTGTATCTGTTTCTAAATTTTAAGATCTTAATTAGTGCCTATTCTGATCAGTTTCTATTCTAATATGAATTTTTTTTAATGCGACCATGTGAATTGATTGTCCACTGGGATATTACCATAGTCAAAATATTCTCAAACACAGTTTCAAAACCTGAATAAATGACATTTAAATGCAGAACGTAGATTAAAATATTCTGACAGATTGTCTGCGACAAATTGAGAAAACTCGTGATCTCCAATGTTACACTGCTTTAGCTTAATTCTGGAAAGAAATACTGAAATGGGTCCTTACTTTGATAAAATTTATGTTGTCACCTTGTAACTGCAAATTAACCTCATTAAATTTAGTAAATAAATCTGTTAAATAGGTAAAATTTGGTATGCATTTGATTAAATTTTCTTTTAAAATTAAAGTTACAATCTGGTTTAATCAGAGCCACTATCATAGACCCTTGGGGGATGATATAGACCACTTTGGGAATCATTGATTTAGATGATTATTAAAATTAAATTCCTAACAAAGCTATAGATGGTAAAAAGTACACTTATTGGAACACATTGATGGAATTTCACTTAACGAGCATAATTTGTTCCAAAAATTTTACATATAATGTGAAACAATTTTTCCCTTATAAATTAATGTAAAATATGTGACAATGCATTCCAAATCTATACAAATACTCAATTTTTTATATAATGGTTATTTCCGGAAAATTATAAATAGAGTGCAAATTGTTATTTACTTTTTTATGCTGTGAAATAAATTAAACTAAAATGCAAATTCAATTTAAATTGCTTTGGTTATTTTTAAATCTTATGATTGATTATCTTGTGGCTTTTTTTCCTTCAAGGATTATCAAATTTTATACAAAAAAAATCACAAATAATGCCTCAGAATACAAGTTTGGAAAAACAAGTGCACATGCAGCACTAAAATGTAGTGAAACAAGTATTAAATACGAACTGATTTAACAGGTGCACAAAACCCAGAACTTTCCCTTTCTATGGCCTTCACTATGCAAGCCAACTTTCTATTATCAATTTTCCTTTTTTATTACATAAATTACTTGCTATTAAAGGTGCTCATTAAAATGAAACTTCACAGTAACATTTTTGCACATTTATAAATTTAAAAATTTGATTAAAAACACAAGTCATCACTATTAAATTAGTATTAAGTTAAGTATTAGTTAAATTAGTACTACTTATATATCAAAGTGAAAATAACTTATACAAATGTAGCAACAAAGTAACATTTTTGGAAATTGTATAAATTATTACCTTTACTATCCATTCACTATTTGCATGAGCTAATATAAAACGTTCTTCAAAGAAAAAAGCTGAATCAGAGCGCTTAATCTGGAAATCAAATACATTATTAAAATATATGTCTAGGTATTAAAGTAATGTTTTACTCAAAACATATTTTCAACATTTACGTTTAAAAAATGAACTTAATAATGAAAGAAAATTTCAATATGACATACATATTATATAATTATTTTAAAATATTATTTAAATATAAGTATTTGTATTTATTTAAGATGCTATGAGCTTGTAAAAAAATTAAATAGAATATATTATAATAGTTAAATTACAATCAGATAAGAAAAAATCAAATTAGACAGAATTTGTTTGCATTTTGGAGATAAAAATAATTTAAAAATTAAAATCTGATACACATATGAAAATTTCCATCAATTATTTTAAAAATATATATAATAGATAATTAAAAGCAAAACAATACACTTACCATTTCAAATTTACTTAAAAGTTTCATTGCATATAATTTTTTTGTTGACTTATGTCTAACCTGAAAAAATAAAACCAATATTTAAAAAAAAATATAGTTAAAAAATGTCACTGAACTTTAATTAAAAGAGTCAAATTATCACAAATTAACCAAGAGTAATTTTTTACCAGTTGGACTTCTCCAAAAGCTCCTCTTCCAATAGTTTTTATTACTGTAAAATCATCAGGTTTCATGCGGCATGCTTCTATTAGGTTGGCAGCTTGTTCATCTGAAAATAATAATTAGTTACTGTTGTTTTAGTTCAATATATATCTAGTAGTCTAAAATAAGAAAAAACCACTTCAATTCTTGTTTCTTTTCATTTTTTTTATAAACAGCATTTATTTATGCATTACATACCAGATATTTTTATAAATAAGACATTTTTTACCATAACTCATATCCTTCAAAATAATCTCCTTGGGAAATGACACATTTCCCAAAGTGATTCTGCCAGTTAGAAGCATTATTGTGAAATGCCTCTTTTGAGATACCACACAGCTGGTTGTCCACATTATGTTAGAGCTAAAATCTGGTCTCTTTCAGATAGGAGAATAATCTATTGAGTCACAAATATCCAAGTGTATAGGAAACTCTTTATCAAATCTGTAGAATGGGCAGGTGCATTATCGCATTATGGAGTTTTCAATTATTTATTGTTCATAGGTCCAGCTGTTTGCATTTTATAATATCACAGATTTCTTGGTAATATTGCTTTGTAATGGTTGCAGCATGTGATGTGTGTTTGTGATGAACTACCCCTCTCTGGGGTAAAAAAAGGACAACAACTAACAGTGACATAACTGTGGAATTGTCTTACTTTTTTCATTGAAGGGATATTGTGGATGCTTCTAATTCAAAGGCTTGGTGGATAATTTCCCTTTCAAAATTGCAAAGCTTGATACAAAATTTAGTGCAATAACATTGTTGGCATTATTCTGTCCTTTTGTCAAAAAGAAAAATCCAACAGTGCTTAATTTACTTTAAAAAACTTACTTTTGCTATCAGCTGACAGCTTTTGTAGACAGGCAAAGATTACAACATACATACTTTAGAATTATTTACATAAGTGAAACGAACCGCATATAGTTTTTTTTGTTTACACATACGCACTAACTAAATAGAGTCAGATAGTTTTTGAGTACATTTCTTCTGAGCACCTAATTTACAGATTTAAATTTTATTCCAAAAATATTGTCCTGTTTAAAAACTTTAAAAAAAAATACTAAAATTTTAAATATATTTTAAACTTATTTGAAATTAAAATATATTCTGTTTCATTTTTATAAATCTGTTAATATTAAAATTTGAATATTAACAGATTTATAAAAATGCAATAGAAAAAGAAAACATTCAACTTAACCCACAGGAATAAAAGTTTACTGGAGAAAAGTTAGTCATATTTTACAAATTGCCACCATTACGAAAAGGCCTTCAATTGTTCACATGCGTTTTTAAGAACATGTATCCATTTAAATAATTTCTTTTATAAATATTAAGAATTGTCAGCAGTCCAAAGTTAGTTGTTTTCTAACTATGATTTGTTTTACATTAAAAAAAAAACACATGTTCAATGAAAAAAAATTTTTAAATCTAGCAATGAAATTTATATTAATAAAAGAGTGTTTGTGTGTGTCTACAATGTATCACATAAACAATGACCCAGATGCATGAAATTTGAGATCCTGAAACTATAGGTCATGGTATAGTGCACATCTCAAAGAAATCTTTTTGATATTTACTTCACATTTTTTTAAAAATTCAATTTGTAAGCAATTTTTAACAGTGAATGCAAAAATTTACTCTTTATGCAGTTTTTAAGGATCATGACATATTTGAACTATTATTGGATTTATTTATAGTTATACTTTTTCATTTATATGATTTTCATGGCACAATTATAGTTGTTTTTTTGAATATATCATAAAAAAAAACGACTTTTTTTTTTTTTTACAAAAATTGACTTTAGGTTTAGCAACAGCTGTGTGCTTACAGTTCTGCTTACTGATGTAATTCATTGGAAAATTAAACATTTTTTTTGGACCAATTCCAAGCTAAATTTATTTTTCATATTTGACTGATAGTTTTTAACTTCAGTTTATGGTTACACACTGTTAAGGATATATAGTTATTTCAATTAACATTGGTGCTGTAATTCAGTTTATTTCTAAGCTAAATTAGTTTGAGTCATGTGCTTTAGATAGTTTTTTTTACGTAAGTTTAAGTGAATTGTGTAATTTCCTTTCCAATGTAAGGTTTTCTCATGTAAGTAATTTTGAACAGTATTTTAATTTTTCTCCAGTAATTCTAAATTAACTAATTCAGCGCATAGCTTTAAAGTTTTTCGAAATCAAAATCAAGCTTATTTTGTTTTTGTTAGAATCTTCTAAACTTAAAATTATATTTATTATGCCATTTCTATATTTCAGTGAAGATTTTATAATTTGTTCAGAACTGTTTATGGTAGTTTTATAAAATTGGGCTTTATTCTATCTTTTAGACAGCTTATGGATAAATTAATGTTATAATTTCTGTTTCAGTGCAATGCTGTTTCATATCTATTTTTTTCCTGAATTATTCTTTTCTAGCTCATTATTGTGGTCGGCAGTAATAAATATTGATTGTTTAAATGTTTCACATGGTTTATAATTTTTCATTCAATTAAGAACTTTGACATATGTATATATTATGCATTCAGAAATATTTGTAGTATAATTACATTAAATCTGAGTTCATTTTATCTATTTTAAATAATTTTCTGATTAAAGTTAAAGTAATTACTGTCTGAGTTTAAAGTTGCTTTGTATCTTTATGTTTAATCTATTTCTCATATATTTTAATGTTTGCAATAATGCAAGTTGATTGTTTAATGAAACAATTACCCATCTTCCAAGGCCTACAGTTTGTGACCAAAACAAGACACTGAATTATCTGAGTTTTAAAATTTTTTAGAGCTACTTGGTATACCTTCATATGTTTTAGAATTCTCAGATCTAACTTCTCTCTATAATGGAACCAGACTCTCCATTAAGAAAATTATGCACAATGCTATTAGAGCTTCTATTTTCCCTGGACAAGACAGTAGTAAATATATTTTCCTCCTGAAAATTCTTATATTGTTAGATGTTGCACTCCAGTTTTAATCAACTTCAATTCATAATGCTATAAGCATCAACAAAGCCCAATGATACTTTTCAAACCACCGGATTGTATCAGGCAAATTTTTGTTTTCCCAGTGGATAACTTTGTGTTGACTGTTTAAAGTATCAGCAGAGCAGAAAATTTTGTTCATCCTTAGGTATTTATTGGTCATAAGGTTCAACTGGTGTTCCGAGTTTTCTCCAACATGAACATAGGTAATATTACTAATCTATGATTGTTTCTAGGATAAAATCCATCTCATTTTGATCCCCTGACATAAAAGTAACTTTTCAGCTCAACAGTAAATTCTCAGGCTTTTGTGAACAGAATCCTACATCTCAATAATATACTCATGACACAAATCTGACAATCAACAAAAATACACCTTCACTTCTTGCTTGCTTTCCTCACATCATGTTCGTTTAATCAAGAGGTGAAAAAAACAATAAAAATTTGGTTAGAAAAAAGTTTATTCCTTTTCTTCATCCATCAGCAAATTCAAAATCTTACTCATTGTAGTAAAATACTTGAAAATCTAGCTGACAATGAAATAGAAAAAAAAAAAAAAACATTAAATTCAAATTAACAGATTGTCAATATTTGAACATACTACCTTCTTTTTATATCAGCAGCTGGTACTAATTAAATTTTGGCCCGTTTTCTACAGGTTACCTATTTGGCTTCATGGTCTTTATAATCAATACATACTCATCTTTCATTCAAATGGAAAGGCAATTACATTGCTCACCAAGATTCTTCACTGAAACTAAGAATGATTAGATGTTCATAAAAATGATTTTCTCGTATTTTCTTTTGAACTTCTCTAAAGATTCAGTGTTAATGTAACTTTTTGTTGCATGACAAAAAGTCTTAATTTTTCTTGACAATCCATTCCTTGAGGTATTTTTTTGAATATTGTATACATATACATAGTATGCATTTTTTAAGTGTATGATATACATTTAACTATCATTACAGTTATTTACATTATATTCAGTCATTTGTTTTGTAACAGAATCATAATTCTTTCTTAAATAAAATATTATAAAAAAGTATACTTTCAAAAATTAATTTCCAGTTTTGGCAACACAAGTTGTGCTCTGCTTCACCTTGGTGTTGTTGCACCAAGTTTAATTAAGTTAATTTAAATCAACCTTAATCTGTTTTAGATAGCTATTTGATTTTAGTTAATGATAATTCAATTTATTTCCCAGTTGAAGGCTGCCATTGTATGAAATACCTTGTGATCTTTAAGCCTCTTTCTTTTGTTTACCTACTTTAGAGACCTCTGAAACTTGCTTCTACTGTTATTACTTTCTTGTAATTTATTTTAAGATTCCTATTTATTCATTTCTATTTGTCTTTTCTGTTTGTTCATTTTCTCTTTTAGTTTTAAATATATGATAAATTATTTTATTTTCTTGGATACACTGTATTGCATCAGATTTCACCTTCATTTCGAGAATGTTAAGCTTACAAATTTAATTTAATTTTAAAAAATTAACCTGTGCAGAAAATGGGTATTTCAGTTAGTAGAAAATAAGTGAGACACAAAAAAATATATACTTACATCTCTGCACATAAGATTCAATGTTCTTGATTCTCCTCAATGCAGGATGTGAACAATCCAAATATAATGCTTGAACTGTGTCCTAAAATTTTTAAAAAATTGGATAATTTTAAAAAATATTAAAATATTTTTATATCATTAATATCAATTTTTATGTAGAAAATCTGATATAAGCAGCTTTATTTAAAGTAATACAATAATATAATGCTACAAGCAATTTAAAAAAATAATTCGATAAACATAACTTTAAAGAAGATTTAAAAAAAAAAGAAGTTTATCTAGAAGGCAAAAAAAAAAGAGAAAACTCCAAGCAATAAATTCCCTTCTTTTAAGTTTAATTTTAAACATTTTTCCAAACATTTATACCTTTTTTTACCTTTAGTTGCATAATTAATACCCTATTTTTTACTTTTGATAGCAGATTTCACAAAATTTGTATCGATGAACAATATTTTCTAAATTGGAATAATTAATTGCATTTGCTATTTTAATGTCATTCTCTTCAATTTATAGAACACATAAAAAAGAGGTATATTTTTTGATACCAAAGGCAATAATGATCTAGATTAGTTTTGGTATCGTAAGTAATGACAGACTTCATAATTTTGTACCCTTGTCTTCAAATGGTGAGGATGACACCTGAGCTAGCCATTCCCTCTCTTAACTTCTTCAATGCATTACATGAAAATATTGAGCCCCAACAAATTTAATGTATATCCTCTCCCCCCTCCCCCATACAACAGGTCTAGTGGAATAAGAATTGGAGTTCATGATCTGTTAGAGCCAACAGCAGCCATAAGCTTGTGACAAAGATAACTTGGTTGTTGCAACTATAGGGATCAGACTCTTGGGTAGATAATGAAATAGCTCATTAAATAAATGATAATTGGCCCATAACAAGATAGAAAGGAAATATTCTACAAAATATACATTCATATTTATAATATCATTATAGGGTTTCAATAAATAATTTCTAGCTAATTTTTTGTTTAATTACTATTGATAGATACAAACAAATATGCTCTTTTTACAAGCATCACAGAAATCATGTCCTCATTTGAACAATTCTTTAAATTTTGAATGTTTTTTTTATATATATGTTGGTTTAAATAATAGTTTTTGAACATAAATATAAATAATGGATAAAAAAAAGAGAAACACTTATTACACCTTTTCATTAATCAATATGTGACTTGAGATTGATAATATATCTGTCAATTTTCAAAACCTACTACTATATTGAAACTATTTTTGCTTTCTTATTTCTAAAGACAAATTTCCCCCAAATTCTTATCCCTTTAATTTCACACCACTAATGTCATTAAAAAGCAAAAAATAACATATTTATTGCTAAAAACATATAATATCCCCATGTTTATCTCTTTTCCTAATTACTAATAAAATCACATATATCAAACATTCTATGCACTACTTAACAGAATAAGGTAAGTACTACCATCTTATTAGATATGTGGTTTGACATATTCTTCAAAGATTACAAAATTTTTTATTCAGCTTAATGTAAAATAACAAAAACTCCAATTTTTATACATACAAGTAAACTATCGATGTTAATCTCTGACTTGACATCAGCTATGCGGCTTTCCAGATCCAAAAGCCGCTCCATTCTGTGAACATCCTCTATTTTATCCATCTAAAAGAAAACTAGATGATATTCTACTATCATCACAATAATTTTCAAACATACTGTTAACACACAACACAAGTTACACAGGTTTCATTTTTGATAGATTAAAAGTATACTTATTTTAATACAGAGTCCACTTACCTTATAAATTACAAGAATTTATCAATTAGCATGCTTTTGTTAAAACAGTTCCTTCTTGAATACTTCAAGTTTTCCCCCCAATAAACAAAAACTGCACCGATCAACGTTGCTGCAATTTGGATACAAAATATTAAAAACTAAAAGAATATATCTTGCAAAAAATTAGATATGAATATCATAAAGTATTAAATTTTTAATTAGTTAAATAGATGTTAGTTTATAATAACTTTTTCAACTTATTTATTTCCTTAAAATTAATTATATTTATAAGAATTTTAAGAATACTTCATGCTACTTGCCAGACAATATCCTTTAAAGCAAAAAAATGAATAAATATGCTGGCTTCTTTCATACAAATTTTCAATCTTTGAAATCCTCTGACTGAAAAATATAAAATGTACATTAAAAATACATTCAAAAACAGAAAATAGGAATGAAGATTATAAAAATGAATAAAAAAATTACCGTAAAATCTGGCATATAAAGTGCACTTTTAACACAGAAAATGAGATTGAAATTTAGGGGTGCGCTTTATATGCCTGGTATCAAAATAATAGCTTCAAAAATTTAAAAAAAAAAAAAGAGATGAGCATAAGAAAAATTCAACTTCTAAATAGATTGGAATGCTATATATTTGAAAGAAATGACATACCTAATGAAGTTAGAGGGTTCTGATTCTAATAGTATCAAAATTTTGGGATAACTCAAATAAATGACATAAAAACATATGAGCATTGTACAGGCACACTTCTGGTTCCTTTGTAAAAAAGGGGGCACATTATATGGCAAATATACCTAAAAATTAAAAAATGCAGCTTGAAAGTACGAGTGCAGATTATACGTTGGTGTGTGCTATACGCTGGATTTTACGGTATGTCAAATGCTGAATTCAGTCTATAGTACTTACATGGAAAACATATTAGGATGTTATTGATCTACTCAAAATAATATAGTCTAGGGACATGAGCCATTTATAATGTAGGCTGTACTAACAAGTCAGAATTGATTTTTGTTAAAAAATCCACTCTAAATTTCTTAAGAGCAAAATTTTTTTAAATCAAATTTATACACATTCAAAATTAAAGCAAGAGAATTGCTTTTAATGTTTGTTTACTTCATACACCTTTATATCTTATGCATGATAATTAAATTACACGAAAGACACTAAAGTAACTTCATAAAGGCAAAATACTCAGTAATAATAGAAATCATAAGTAAGCCTATTAATTAATGGGAAAAATAAAAAAATTCTAATAGATACAAGAACATTCATAATGGGCCATTATATGGAAAGGATGAAAGGATAAAACAAGAAAAAGAGTGAAACTAATATTACTCACTAAAGTATTTTTAATAGTAAAAGTAAAACAAGTGAAATCTATAGATTCCCATGTATTTTAACTTTAAAAAAAATAAACACATACATAGAATATAAAAAATTTAAACAAATAGGGGAAGTTAAAACTCAATCAACAATATGAAGTAATACATCCAATATATACCGTAAAATCTGCCATATAACATTCACTTTTAATACAAAAAAATGATCGAAACTTACGGGTGTAAATTATAGGCTGGGCTTAAAAATGATAGCTTTAAAAATAAAAAAAAAGATAACCATGGAAAAAAATTAGACTTCTACATATATTGAAATACTGTTTATTTAAACGAAATGACATTCCTTATGGGGGGGGGGGTACATTACACAGCGAATATACCTAAAAATTAAAAAATGCAGTTTGAAAGTATAGGTGCCCATTATATGCTGGATTTTACTGTACATAAAGTGTTTCTAAATATTTTTATACATAAAATTATAAATTTCTTAATCCCCCCCCCCCGTTCCATTCAGTATCAGCTTTTTGCTATAAATCAGTGACAAACGAATTTCCAATGCTTTGTTTGGTATAATCCTTAGTTCTGTCATTTCAGTACCATGTAAACTATTCCAGAGTCCCTCCCCTTTTTTTTGTTAATTATTTGGATAAATTCTACTCCTGTAAGAAAAGCAGATTCTTAAAAAAATTTTGAATGCACACATTTTTCATAATTTGGCAAATTGTTAAATTCTTCCTAGCACTTTCATCAGAAAAATACCAAAATATTCAAAACATAAAAAAAAAAGTGTCAGAATGAAAAAAATAAAGGGTTACAAATTTGATGCAGTTTATAAAATAATACTTAGTCAGCTAATAGCAATTCCCATAGGAAAGAATCCCAAAATAACTTTCTTCAGTTCAATAAATTTGAATTAGTTTAATCCTATTCATTGAAATAGAAATGAATGATAAATGATTTGGTACTTTCATATAAAATATTTATGGTTAGAATCAATAACTAGTAACTTTAGACACTTAACATAATCAAGGTGGATCGCAATATGCAATCAGAGTTAAGAAATGAACACTCATTTGATAGAAGAAACACATAATTTTGGTTGTAATGAAAAAATAGGTTTTTTTTACAACTGAATAAAACATTTAAACACAGTTTTTCAGACTTTTAATTTTACTTTATTACACACACACAAATATATATATATATTTGACAATATTTTGAATTGTTTACCTATACATTTTACTGAATTTTTTTCAACTCTAATTCATTATAATTCCACTCTTCATAGTTAGATTTGTTACAGTATCCAGCCAACATTAATTTTTTACTTTTTAATATGTGAATATTTAGATAAGGTTAAAAAGTAGCTTATATCAGCTCAAAAGATGTTCCATTGAGATTTACAGTGTATTCCTTCTCCAGAACAATTTAAGACTCCTATGATTGGTGTTGCATAAGAAAAAGTAAAGATAATACTGGAAAACATCCTCCTTATAGAGTCCAGACTTAGCACCTTTCAGGTACTTTTTATTTAGATTTTTTAAAGTAACAGAGAAAAAAAATCTTCAACAATGAAAAAATTGAAGAAATTGGGTGCAGTTGGCTTCCTCTACAACTGATTTTTTATCAATGATAAAAAAAAATTTCAAAACTAAGGGAAAAAAATTTGCAGATTATTAAAAAAGGAAACTTAGAAAAATGTTGGTGTAATTTCAATAAGGGTAATATTTCAGAAAAGATGTTTTATAAAGTTTTATTTATATTTTATCTGCTTTTGTACGAAATTCTTAAGAACTTTTTATTAGCCAATTTCAAAAAGTTATTTTTGCCAGTAATATATAAATTACAATTAGAAAGTTTTGCACTTAAAATTCATATTAAGGAATTTAATACATATTTTCAATAGATACTTTCATTAATTCATGAATTAAATAATTTTAATCTGTTATTCATTAACTAAATGTTAAATCTATTTTTGGTTTTATACTAATATTATAGAATCTTTAGGACTTTTAACAAAAAAAGTAGTGAGATACAGTTATTCTATGGAGTATCTGTTACATAAAAATGAGCCACATTTAATATAAAATTTACAAATTATTTTTTCATATGGATGAAAAAATGTGCTACTTGTGTATTAGCATCACCACAGCCAAAACTGCACTTCAAGAATGGTTTTTCTTCAAACAAGACACATGAGAATCTATGTTGTTTTGATATCATGGTGCAATTTGCATGGCGTAAATTTTGCTGTGGCGACGATAATACATAAGTACCCAAAATTCGCTCTATATATTTTAATAGTTTCATCCCCATTTAAATATAAATATGTGCTTTTACAACTCAACAAGTCCTTTCCATGAGTCTTTTTAACCTGATTTTTTTTTCAAACTTAAAATAAAAACCTACATTTTTGGTAACTGAAATAAGTTCACCATTTAATTACTTTTCTCAACAGTATTTTAGGTCCTTATAAAGCATAAAATTAAAACAATACTATTGTTTTCATCTAAGTGTTTCTAAAATCTGTAAAATATATTAAAATATGAAAAAAATTTAGAACTAATTTGATATGGATATGCTACTCAGTTATGGAGTGATTTCAAAAAATCGTTAAATATATCTATAGTGGTCAATTTAACGTTATTGTATTGTGATGTTATCCTTCTAATGTCAAAATTTTACAACTATTTGGCAGATGAATGTGAAGTGAACCAATAGTAAACTAGTGCAAAATTCTAAGTTAAGAATAATTAATTAGACCTTAAAGTACAGAATATAAAAACTGAAAAATGTACAAATCTATTAGATTTTTTCTTTATTACATATGTACATTGGTATTGTTTTAACTGATATCAGTCATAATCATCAAAAATATACTCATTAATAATAGTATCAGTAAATCCGCACAAACACACTTTATGTAAATAACACACAATATAACTCTCTTCAAGTTACTATTATCCAATATTTCTTTTCCAATTTTGTATTTTAAAAGAAGAATTGAATTATTTTTCTATTGATAAGAAAAAAAGGAACTTATAATTTTCACACACACAATTTAAAAGTTTAATAATTCATATAATTTAAGACAATTTTATTATTATCAACTGAAATATTCTGAAATTACAAAAATGATTAACTAGCTGAGCAAAACCACTGAAGAATGAGAGGGAAAAATTGTATCTGTTTATTTAGATTCCTAACTTAGCATTTAGATGCAGAAAAGTTCAGCTAAACACTTCATATACGCTTAGTTGATGGTGGAAAGTTTTATAATAATTTTAATGCAACGCACGCAAAAGAAACAAATAATCTCAGTATTACTTTAAATTTTGTAATTCCTATTTCATAAATTACCATATTAGGCAGAAAATTTTAATAATGCAGATTTCTCTTCACCGGTATAGAGTATGCACATTAAAATGTTAGTTATTTTCTTTAGAAATTACCTGATTTTAAAAGAAAACATAATTCTTTTCTCTCACATGGCTGATAACTAAAACACAATAAACAAAGAAAATAAAAAAGTACTAAAATAAATAAGTACAAAATTCAAAACATCTTAACCACCAAAATTTACATGAGTTGATCAACAACTGCCACTAATTTTCTAATAGTTGAATGTAAATATCAGGAGCAACAACAAGGCCACTAAATAAAAACTAAATTGCAATCTCTTGAATTATGAGTTAGAGAATAAATTTTAAATGAAAATATGTTACATTTCTTAAATAATGTAATAGCTTATTTACCTCAATTTCGTAAAAAAAATTAGTTTTGTTATCTATTTATAACTATTCAGATTTTTTTGAAAATTACGTTGGCGGTGTCCATATTTTTTGCCGTAAATAGTTCAAGATAAACAAGTTATCGTTTTTTCTATTTGTATGTAGAAATTTTTTTTAAAATTTCCTTTTCAATATATTTATTTAGATGAAAATTAATAGTAATATAAACAAAAGTTTACTATGATTCTCCACGTATGGACACAAAGCTATTCTTCATTTTGTGTGTATAATATCATTAAAAATTCTCAAAAACCATGACAAGGATTTATTTTCGAAGGACAGGATATTTTCTTCAAGATATTTTTCAAATTTATGATGACCAGAAATTTCCATATTTGTACTAAGAAGAAAAGTAGCTACTCGTCTTAGATTTTTCCAGGAATGTATAAAATGTATAAGTGATCAAAAGAGAAATTTGAGGAATGTGTATCTATAAAATATTTATTAGAATCCTAGATGAATTTACTCAAAAGCACTCCAAAAATATTGGTTGTAATCCAACTATATTTTGATTCTTGGTTCACTGTTGCAAAATGTTCCTCAATTTATATTTCTTTATTTCAGATTTTTAGCTTTATTTTCTAAGTGACAAATAACAAAATCTAAGCAAAGAATGCTATTTTTGGTTTTTTTTTTGAAAATATTTTGTGTTTAAAAATAATACAGAAACAAGAAGTAAAACTGTCAAAACCAACATTTATCCTCTTTCATATATATATATATTTACATTCCTTCAAATCAATCAATCAACTTTACTTATTTTCAGTTCCTGAAGAAAAAAATTTGTCCAGATAGACGGAATGGATTGGGCATACGCACAGTAAATACTTCGCTTTTTTGTTTTTTTATTTGTGATTATGGCTTCAATTTTGGACGCATCTTTATCTTCTGATAGTGAAGATGATGTTGACTATGTACCTCCTCAGAATGAAGTCATTAGTGAATCGTCTTGCGAGGATAATGAAGACATTTATGATGATGACAATTTAAAATTCAAAAGCCATAAAGCAAGAAAAACTGGACAGATTGATTCTCAGATTGAAGAATCTAATACTAAATCTGAAACATGTAAAGTTTCGTCAGCCTGTGATGAAAAGAAACGTACTGAAGATTTATGGAAATCTTTCTTAAGCGATGTTTCAGAAACTGAAACTTCTAAAATAACATCCAATTCCACGATTGACAATAGTGAGAAAATTAAGATAATTAGCAATGACACTGAAGAACAAAAATCTGAAAAGGCATCTGCATCAAAGGTATTTGAATTTGCTGGTGAAACTCATTCTGTGGATAAAGACAACAGTGCTCATGATTGCATTACTAAACAAGAGAATTTGAATGAGGCAACTTCATCCCAAAGCCCATCTAATCTACCTAAAAAGCGTTCTGGCTTAAATTCCATCTTAGGAACAATCCGCAACAAGAAACAAAAAGGGACTGTTCTACAGGAATCTCTTAATGACTGGAATTATTTTAAAGTAAAAGAAAATATTGAAGAAGATTTAAAGACATTTAATAAAGGCAAGCAAGGTTTTATTGAACGTCAAAGATTTCTTCAAAGAACAGACTTGCGTTCTTTTGAAATTGAAAAAGATATGAGACAATCCCTTAGAAAAAAATGAATATAGTAATTATCTAAGATATTTTTTGATTAATTAAGAAAGAACATGCAATTGTTTTATTTCTGTATCATAATGTTGACAAAATTTTATTGTACTCTGTTATTTTATACTTTACAAGAAATATTGAGTCTAGAATTTATATTTGAATTGAAAGTAGATACATTGTTATTGAGATGCAAATTATACATTGCAACCTGATCTTTGAAGATATAACTTTAAAAAGTTATAAGTCTCTCTCATCTGATAAAAAAAATTAAGTACTTTTTTTTAAATGATTTATTTAGTTTTTTTTTTAATCAGAATTTGAGTTTTGAACAAACTTGCTCTTTTCAGCATCAAAGAAGCTTATAATAGATTTTTATTTTTAGTACATATTCGTTGCATAATTTTTTGATTGGATTATTTTTGAAAGTACATGAAATGATTGTTTCTAAATTTATATTCAGTAAATGAAAAAAATATGAGTGTATATTAGGAAATAACTTATGTTGAAAAACTATTTATAAATAAACTATGTGTGTGTTTTGACAATTTGTCAGTATTGTCTAATCAGATAACCTATATGTTAAATTATTACTAGTGAGATTTCATTGTATAGGAATACTGGAACTTTTAAAGTCATTCTGTCTTTTTCAATGCATCTGTTGTAAATTAAAGGCATATTCATGATATTTGTTTGATTATTACTTATGCTATATAATTCATTAGTTTATTACAGATTAAAGCGTACTTTTCTGCTTCGAGCAATATGGCGATAGCTCAATTTTTTTTTGCCAAATTAAATATGAAGTACAAAGTAAGGTTATTATCTCTGTTCCAGATTCAATTCTTAAACTATTATTTTAGTGAGGAGGTATGGAATTTTTAATTTCTTCCAATATTGAAGAAAAAAAATATTAACTTTTTTATGCAGTCAATTTTTTTTTTGTTGAATTATTACAAACCCCAAAATGGAAAAGTACTGATTAAACTGTAGAATAGGGCTCCCTTGGTATATTGGTAGTTGTTTACAGATAGCAAATTCTAATACAAATTTCAACATTTTTAAATAAATTACTGAAATTTAGCTAATTTAAATATTAGAAAATAAGAATTATACCATTCCTAAAAAACAGACTTTTTGTTAAAGTTTTAGTTCTTCCAAGGAAAATCACCTAAAGAGGTGCAATATTACTTGTTCAAATAGCTGTTTTTGTTCTTCCTTTGTTGTATGAACTCTGAACATTTAGAATAGAATTGAATTTCGTATGAAATGATTGAGTTTTAGTTGTAATGAAGGAGCATATTCTTCAGAAAAATTAACTGAAAGCAAACTCTAAAAAGAAATTAAGTTGTTCAGATTTACAACATATATCCAAGCCAAAAGCATAATAAAGTTTTAGTACAAGAACATTGAACTGTTTAGTTCTAAAAAAACTTGTTTGTCTTTTTAAAAACATCTGTCAATTTTAAATAATGAATAGTTATTTGGACAGTGGCGTAACAAAGAACATTTCACCCAAGTTGGATTTTACAAAGGTTAGGTACTTGGCGTCAGTCAGGCCTTAGGGCCCCCTAGAATCCTGGGCCTCCCCACCATATGAGGGTGTATTTTACACTACTGAATCTAGAACAGAGAATGCATAAACTTACCAGAATTATTCTGCATTTTAATTGTTTTATGTTTATGAAAACAAACTGTTTGTCAGTATGAAGACAAAATCTAAGTAGCCCTCTATTTTACACTTAAACCTTTGATACAAATTAAAACTTTTGACAAGAAATATTAATTAAATAAAAAAAGAATAGATTTGTAAATGAGTGGCTCAGACAATATATTTGGACATTGTAAATAATACACTCTACATGTACATTTTATGCATATTTTATCAAACTATAACAACCAAATATGTTTTTATTTACTAAATCTGATGTTATTGGCTTGTTTGAAACCTGAATTAGTTATGAATACTAAGTTAGCAGTTGTTGCTTTTTTTAGTGAATTGTTACTATTTTAATTATGTGCTTCATATAATTTTTCATTTTTTTTTAAATACGTTAATTTTTTTTTTATTAATACGAAGTTTTATATATGAATAATTATTTTGTGTAAATTATTCCTTGTTTGAAGTTGAAGAATTTTTTTTAAGTATCTATGTGACATTTAAATTAAGGATCACACATTTAATTTTGATAATGATATAGTTGTATTTTTTTAATTTTTCATAACTATCTATTAATTTCAAGGTTTTCCAAACACTAATGAATACAACTGTAGATATTTACAAAATACAAGTGGCACACACAAGAATTTTACAAGGGGGGGGGGGTCCAGGATTGAAAGTCTAACATTCTCGTAACATACACCACCAAACATATTTTTTTTATCTTGTTGATTGTCAGGAACAAAAAACAGTAAAAAATAAATTATTGTATAAATAATTAGCAGAACTGGTAAAAAAAAATAATAAATTCGTTATTAAATTTTACAGATTAAAAAATAGGATTATAATCTGATGAAAAATCAAGGACTGTGAGGGGATCCGGATTCATGGTCCCCCCCCATTGTAATAATTTTTTTTTTCCAAAAAAATATAAGGAAAGTAAAGCATATATATACAAGGTTATTGTGTTTAGCAAGGGTGAAATTTTTTTTATGATTATTGTCTGTATATCATGGCATTTTCCGAAAATGGTCGACGAGATAATACGTAAGTACCAAAATAACTAGATCTGTCCAGTTTTTGTGGCTTGCTGGTGCATTATAAAGAGACGGCTTGAATATTATTTTTATTGTTTATAATGTGTGTGAGATTCGTTCTATATATGATATAATGCTAATTTTGAATAGTCAAAAAGTAATTTATAATCGTTAACTTTCTTTTCTTTTGTATCTAAATTCAGATGGGAAAAAAATGCTTTGTAATTCTAAATATTTAATTCATTCCTGAATTTCAAAATGTAAAACAAATCAATACCTGTTTTATAATGTATTGATGAACTATGTCTATTATCTGATTTTATAATTGATATATATATATATATATATATATTTGCAATGCTGTTTAAACATTGAATTAGTGTATAGTGAAAAAATAATTATATGAACACTTTTTGTGTGTGTGAGCAATCATGATATATACTCTCTCTCAATTTTGAAATAAAAGGTAGATTTAAAAAAGTGAATTTTGAACAGCCTTTTGTAACTGAAGAGAGTTAAACAATGGTTATATATTATTTTAATTTTGTATGTAAATTTGATTTTCTGTACTTTGTTTAGTAATGCAACATTTGTATATTAAAGTTAGTCCAGTTGTAATATTAAGCTTTTGTACAGTGTTGGAATGTGAGGATATATAACGACTGAATATGAAATCTAATGATATTTATAAATGAATCATATTTATTAAATTTCAAATATATTTCTTCAGTTTATCAGGAAATATTTATTTAAAGAGTTGTATTTTATTATATTGAAATCTGAAATTCGAATATTGTCTTGAAAATATTTTCATCAGTTCTACTTTCATGAGTATTATATGTATACATGTGTTGAATAATTCGTCTAAAATTAACTTTCTAATGCATGCCATTTGCAAGAAATGTTTATGTATAATTTATCTGAAATATATACAAGAGCTATTCAGCTAAAATTGAATGATATCTGTAAAAGGTTATGCTTTGTTTTTAGTGGTAGTATCAGTACAAGATGATTTACCAAGCAGGGGCGTAGCTACCGCCGTATCAATGATATGGGGGTCCCAGCCATAGGGGCCTGAACATGTGTAAGAAAAAAACCGTACAATGTTAAGGAGCCTCCAAGAATTTTGATACAGGGCCTATAGAGAATTAGCTACGCCAGTGCTACCAAAAAACATGCTTTAGTGCAAGATGATCTACCAACAAGACTACTGTCCAAAAGCGAACAAGTATTTTTAAACCCTACATGAAGAAGCAAATTAATTGCTGTTTGAATCGGCTTTCTATTTACTGATTGTAGGTGTTGTTACATCTGGTGAATTCGGTGGTAGAATGAAAAGACGATGGTTTTGTCTTACATAAACTTTTATTGCGGGACGACACGAACATTAAACATATATGATTAAAACTTAGGTTGTATTATTAGGGCAACCGACCCTTCAATTACAGATTTCAACTGTACCAAACGGTAGCTCACCTGCCACTGAGATCTTTCACATAACAAAAACAAAAGTTTCACGTTACAGAGCAGCGCCCTCTATACGACGCTTTTCAACAGGTGTAAACCTGTTTTTTTTTAAAAATTACGCCAAGACCTTATAACTTCAAGATGAAGAATCCTGCTGAGAACCTAGGTCGCGTAAAGTGTCGATTCACAAAACCTTATTAAATAGGAGAGTTGAATACTTAGCATACTTATGAACCATAAACACATATCTTTACAGTTTCCTCTTTCCAAGGGGAAAAAGCGAAAGATATGGTACAAAAAATGTAATTGTAAAAAAAATAATAACATTTTATATAGAAATTTCGTGCAATGTACACAGATTGGAAGCGGTAAATTATGGGATGCTGTTCCCTAAAATCACACATTGTAGGATTTTTATAAAATGGTATGGATATAGATGTATTCAGAAAATTTAGCGATGCAAGAATTTATTGGTTCAGTTTCCAGCTCTTCAAGATATAAACTTTATAGAATAATGGAGGATCAGGGCCGGACCGTGACCTTTGGGGGTCCCTAAATAATTAAAACTTTTGCCTTTTTCATAAAAAAATTGTGGGGAAAAATTTTAAATAAAAAACTCTCTACTAAAGGTGTTTTTTCATTTTTTTCAAACAATTTAAATTCGTTATAAACAATAACATAATTTTTAAAAAAAACTTTTCTACACTTTTGTGCTGCAAATTTTTTTATTTGCTCATCCCATTTTAAGTCTTAAGTGAGATCAGTATTAATTGAAAGAAGTGATAAATAAGTAAGTCTATTATTAGTCAATTGTTGTTCTATATTTCTATATAGGACATTTTACAGAATGCACGCTCAGCTTCACTAGTAATAGGGAGCGTTATAAATTTTTTAAAACGGTATATAAATTTGGAAAAACGTCAACGTTTATTCCCAAAAATTAAATTTAACATATCAGTACAAGTATAGGACAACTCAGTTTGTTTTAGATAAGTTTTGAGTTGAACTCCTTCATTTATTAAATGTTGGTCCACGTCATCTGAATAGGGAGTACACTCTCCAGATCGACGTTCTCCTTACTTTGATCTTGCAAATCCATCAAAAATTTAAATACTATATTTTGCATATACTTGACTTCTATTTAAATCAAAGGTTAGCTTATCTAACGAAACAATGAGCGAGTCCCTTTTAAATTTTTCTGTCCCATACAGAGCTTTTTTTGTCGATTTATCTGCAAATTTTTAAGTAACCCGTCTCTTGTTCACATCACTATATTCTGTTTCTAAACTAGAACAATTTTTTGGCTGCGTCTTGATATTCCTTTAGTTCTTTATCTGATTCATGTACATTGCTTATAAACGTTTTTATTAACATAATTAACTTATTTCCTTCACAGATGTCCAAACCAAGAGTTTGTAATTTCTGTTAACTGAATTAAATCTTTCAAGAATTTCTTCCTAAAATATAATTAAAATAAAAGTTTCGAATTTTGTTAATTTCTTAAAAGAATTTACTGCGTTTTTTCGAAAATCAGTTTTTTCATTTCCATTGTCAGTAAATATTTTAAGAATATTCATGTTATTACCATAATTATCTTTTAAGGCTATCTAGTCTGATTTAAACTTTTTAAGATAAATTTCAGTTTAATTTTCCAATTTAGAAGTTCCCACCTACGGGTCGAAGCAGCAAGAAAACACATTTGTTGCACTAATCTAAAGAAGTTCACTATTTCAGTTTCAACCTAACTGATTCTGCACCAACCAGACTAAGAGAATGTGCAGCACACAATACATAATTAGCGAATTTATTTTTGTTTTTCTTTTAGAAGAGCTTGCACACCATTATATCAACCGGACATATTGGCAGCGTTGTCATATGACTGTCCCCTATAATTATCCAATAGCAGTCCATTTGTTGCTAAAAATTCGTGTAGATTATAAGTACTATAATCCAGTGTGACTACTAATCATTATTAATGAGACACATTTTTCATACACTTATGCCCGAAAACAATATCGTAGTATAACAGCAAATTGGTCATTGTGGGACAAATTTGGGGTTGAATCCATCATAATTGAACAATGCTTTGTGTAAACGTTATTTGAGTTGTAATTGTTTTAATGATTTGCTTGCCCATGATCTCCATTACTTGCTAATATATCATTTTTGATAAGTACGATTTTAACGATTTTGTCCGTAGCTCTCGCTTTTCAATATGTTCACGAACGAATGGGTCGAACTCTGCTAGCAGTTCCGGTGCACCCATAAAACTATCATTATGAGGAGAACCAAAAATTTCCTCGGTACTTCTTCATGCTAAACCTCTTATAGCCAAATACTGTACTGCCGTAATAACACGTTTGAGGATATTGTTTGTAATATGATATAGTGCATCTTTTCTTAGTTGCTCCTGCAACTGTTTATGTAACAAGGGGAGGGCACGACTAATGAAATTCATTTGGGGACGGGATTTTGTGTAATAGTAGTACTCCTTTAAGATGTTGAACCGTCACTATAATAGCTCCAAACAGACAAACAGTTCCGAGAAAATAGCCTTCGAAATTCGTACTTAGTTTTTATACAATTAAGTTTTTTTCAGCTCCAGCGATGCAGTGGAATAGGTGGTAGTGCACCTGCATTCCGCGGGGTCTGTCAGGGTTAGAGTTATGCGATCGACTTGCTTTGTTTTTTTTATCAATTAATTTAATAATTTTTACAGTTAAATAAATTTTTTTAAAAAAGGCTTATTAAATATTTTATGTAATTATTTTATATCTTAAAAACTAAAACAATTACTATAATTTTTAATATTTGTTTTATATTTTATGAATATATTATAATTTTAATTTATTATTATAATATTAATTATTAAATTATTATTATTAAATAATATTTATTATAAACATATATTACATTAAATGATATTTTATATAAGTATTTTGTATTTTAAAAAGTAAAACAAAACAGAATATATATTGTTTGGAATTTTATTTTGAAAATAACTCATTTCATGTGTAAGGATACAATCAATAAAATTATTATTTAGCGATTTAGGCCACAAACCCACGTCAACGTATTTCTCAGACCCAACACTGCCTAAACACTTTCGGTTGGGGCATTACTGATATTCTCTGGCTGAACAATATCTTTTTCAAAAGGCTGCTGGTCATCGAGATCTTGCATATTTTCCTCATTAATATTTGCTTGTTGTGTTTCTCCATTTTCTTTGGCTAAGTTCCTTTCCCTTTCACTTCAATGGCGTAACGTACACCCCTGCAACCCCGCATTGGGGGGGGGGCAACTTCTAGGGGGCCCAAAGACTATGTTATGCTATGTTTTTTCAATCTTTTGTAAGATCCGGTTTGGAGCCCAAAACCTGATTGCACCTATTACACAAAAATAAATGGCTACAGAAAAAGTGCCACCACGTTTGTATAAGGGCTCAATGCTCCTCGGCCCCATCCTATGATAGAGCCTCTGTCTATTAATTACTAATTTCCGCGTATTCGGTGGAAAGGCGGAAGAACAAAAGTAAATTGTGCTCTTGCCCTCGAAAATAAATATGAATGTGGTATGGTATTTCTGGTATTTTTTACTGGTTTTTTATTTTATTTCTGTTTTGATTGTAAGCAGCTTTTTCTGTTTGTTATCTTTACTGGTCTCGGGGGCCCCTAGAACCCGGGGGCCCCTGGGCTGCCGTCCATTAAGCCCATACGTAGATCCGACCCTGTGGAGGATACTTTGGTTGCGAATCAGAGGGTTTTATCTTAAATTGGTTGAATACTCTCAATATGTGAGTGTGTTGGCGTCCATGCGCGTATATCTGATTGCCAAGTGCGGCCGCCAGTCTCGTCAAAAAAATTCTGAATAACCAATGGGTGGTAACGAATGTCAGCCGGGATATCTCCAGCTTGCTATTGAATATTTCCTAATATTCGATTTTATTAATAACATAAATTTACATATGTTCGTTGTTTTGAGAAAAGACTTAATTAATGTAGTTCGTCTTCATTGTTTGCTGGTCAATTCTCCCTGTTCCCACTGTATTTGATGGAGAGCTCGATGTTGGACTGTCATACAGTAGGATAAGAATAAAAGGCTCTTACTATGAAGTGGCAGTTTTTACTTTTCCCGATAAGTTCAATATTAGAAAATTAATTTTTTCGCTTAGTTAAGTTTTTACTTCGCTATGGGTTTTAAAATGAAGCTTGTGGGAAATGAATCTCATTATTTGTCTATAAATCAGTGCCGATTTAAACTCATTTCGAGTGCAGAAGAGCTACAGGCCTTCTTGGCACTGCAGGATCGAAATTTATAACCAGACTATATAGCTGTCGAGCTTATCCGGACCCTTCTCGAGCCCCCCTCCCCTGGCCTCTGGGCTCCCGCCCCAAGAGCAGAATGGATAAACCGGTACTGCTGTAAATGTCCAGTTAATAAAATCTATCAAAGAGGTAGAGAAGACGGAGCGGGTTTTGCGAATTTGTTTTAAAATTATCATTTAAAAAAACTAAAGAACCCGCTTTTATATTGAATCGAACTAAAAAGTAAAAAAATAATTCTTAATATAAGAATAAAATGATGAAAGAGAAAATTAATGTCATTGGGGTAAAAGCGTGGGGGTGTTCTATAAATATATCAATTGTTATAGTTTCTAACTTCTTTCAATTCCGATATTGCACCCCACGCTTTTACCCTAATGGCATTAATTTTCTCGTTCATTATTTTATTCTTATATTAAGAATTATTTTTTTACTTTTTAGTTCGATTCAGTATAAAAGCGTGTTCTTTAGTTTTTTTAAATTATAATTTATTTTTCATTTTTTAGTTCGATCTACAATAAAAGCGTGTTTTTTAGTCTTTTAAACTGTCATTTTTTCATTGTTGAATTTATCCTTGAGTTTGATATTTGGAGCCAGAATTACGTGGCTGCTGGAATAAGTCTTGCTCTTAAATGGATTTTAATTGAAGGGTCTGAAATGTATTTATTCTCTCTGTTTACGGGGCCTCGGGTGAGTCCCGTTTCGTTATATTAGATTCCATCTCAAAAGAACAGGTCAAACAAATAAAATGTGTGGTAAGAAGAAAAAAAGTTCGAATTAAAAAAAATTGAATGTACCACATGTTTTTATAACGGACTAAAAAGTATAAAATTCCTCCTTTTCGTTTTTTCCCTTCTTTTTTCACATTTTCATGCATTGTCATCCACTTAAGAAATATAGTCCAAATTTCAAGTCTCTAGCTTATCGGAAAGTCACACAGTTTAAAATCAATTACAAAATTCCACCCGGACAGACATTAAAGAAAGCGAGTTAATAAAAACATGGTAATATTAAGTGTCAATCGTATTCTCACCTTTTAAACGTATTGCCATAATGTTAATTCGTATCATCACTTCTAAACGTATTGCTTTGTAAAAATAAAAAAATATTTAGCAGTTAGAACATAAATTATTTTTTTCACAACACGAGCCTATTTTTTTAAATTTTCATTTTCAGAAAATTTTTTTTACTATAGTAAGTAATTGATAACACACACACACTCTCCACTTTCTCACATACAGAACATTTTTGTTTGTTTGTTTTATTTTTATAAACCACAAGTGTATTAATTAAAAACACTCCCTGTAGGGTTACACCTTTTTCTTTTAGTCGCTAAATCTGGAATTACTCGCCAAATCTGGAAATGTTATATGGAATTAGTCGCCAAATCTGAAAACTGTATGTGCAATAAGTTGCCAAATCTGGAAGTGATGTATTTAATTGTCGCCAAATCTGATTATCGTGATTCCTGACGATCCTGATGAGGACAATGGAACAAAATTATGAAATTATTGTATTGTCATCGGGCCTTGATAAGTATGCAAAATTTCGAATTAATCTGACCTTTTTAAGGGGGTGAAAATCGAGTTCCAAGATTCCGTTACATGCAAGTGAAACTTATAAAAGCGTGTTAAAAACAACTGCATTAGATTTGTCTATGATGGTTGCAGTATGCCATTCAACTAACCCTTTTTTTCGAGTCTTTCAAGATAACTCTAAGTTATCAATTTAATTTCACTAGGGATTTGATTCTTTGCTAGGATAGCTGTGTCCAGTGTCAGTTTATCCGCTGAGTGCCCAGGGGCCGGATAAGCTGGACTTAACCAGATGTTCTGTTTATAAATTTTGATCCACTGTGGCAGTATCTAAATAAGCCAGTAACAGCTTCCGGACAGGAGTGATCACTTTTGTCTAGTGGTATATTTCGTGCTTACGGAACCTAAGGTCACAGGTTCTAATTCAGCACAACAAGCATTGAGATCCCCGGAGATGAGGCAATAATCTGCTTTTGTAAAGAATTTTCTAGACATTTGAGTTATTGAAGAGTTATTTTGGAGATCTGTCGCTGTAGATAACGTTAAATGGAGTGTTTTTCTTTCTTTCGATTGTAATGGGCGTGTTTTCAAAGAATGAATTATTGACAGTGGCGTAACGTACACCCCCACACTGTGGTGGGCCCAAGGCTTCTAGGGGGCCCAAAACCTGACTGACGCCATTAACGTAGATTTCCTCAAAATTCGCTTTACACTTTTTAAAATCGAATTTTTAAGCAATTTTCCAATTGGCGATCTAACGTCATTCATAATCAAAATTTTAATATGCTCATTAGATATCTTTAATCCTATAGCCAAATCAAAAAACATTTTTTTTTATTTGCTGTAATCAGGAAGCGAGAGATACTTTTCTTTAGCGGGTTTTCTTTTTAAACCTAAATTACTAACAAATAAAACAAAAGTCAGACGGAGAATTGGATAAAATGCCAGGAAGATATAAAGATTCATCACTGTTATTATCACAGTATACATTAAATTAGCTGTAGAGATAAAAAAAAACATGATTTACTTTTTAAGAAGCAGGAGAGTAAATTATTAGCATCTATAGCCCCCCCCCCCAATGTGTTTCAATTTCATTTAGCGAAGTCGTAAATAACGTACATCTGTTATGCCTTTTTCAAGTAAAACAGTATTACGATACTTGGAAAAGCAAAGAGAGCATTTTAAATGATTATTTGATGATAGATTTATCAGTATTCAATCAAATGAAGCATAATGAGAAGAAAGCATAATGGAATGTATCAGTTTTTTTATTTCTTTTTTCATGAAATCATTTTTGCTTCATACAAAAAGCACTCATTATTAAGAGTTGCAGTATTTACGCTAGAATGTAATCGAACTTTAGGGCAAGCTCATCCCGGGATTCAGAAATGAAGAATAAGGTAAGAGATACCTTTTTTTTTCTTTTTAAAGAATTTTAATCAAAAATTATTTTATAGTATTTGGGTCTTTCTTTGTGTTCGTTTTTATTTAAGTTACCAGGTTATCTATCGCTAGGTTTCCCATTTTAATAAATATTATAAATGTTATACATTATTTATTTCGTTAACTCACGCTCTGGTTGATTTTGTATTCAATTATAGTTTAATATTAAATATTTTTACGTGATGTATAAAGGTACATTATGTTACGGTTTGGCAATCCTTTTTGTGTGTATATATATATATATATATATACTTGCTAGAAAAGAGTGTTCTTAAGGATGAATGAGAGAAGATAAGCTGTGAAGAAACCACCAGACCTGTTATTTCGATGCCAAAACGACTCAGCCGTCGACCCCATGCCGCTAAGGCACTCTTCCTTTGCCATGTCCCTGCCTTCTCCGGGATTCGAACTCAGGCCCAACGGCACAGCAATCAGCGTCACTAACCACTGTATGTTTCATTTAAAATGTATCACTCATAGAAAAATATTTACATAGGTACTGGAAGAACTTTAGTCTACGCGCATCTAGCTTGACTTCCAGATCGTGAGAGGAGTTAAAAAAGTTATATACATAATTTTTTTTTACAAAAGCTATATTTTTTTATAAGAGTTTTCTTCTTTGTGACTGAGATTTTATAATAAAATTTTTCAAGTGTAACCGTAAAAGGAACATTTCAACAAATTTTCCTTTGTGATTTTTCCAATATTTATTCATTTGTATACATGATTAAAAATGTATAAAAAGTCAAGACAGTGAAGGGATTAATTTAATGTCGCTTTACAAAGCAACAAAAGGGTTGCTGGCGAAAGATTTCGTAATTTTGAGCCTCGGTCAAGAGACAAGGACGACACATGAGCTAGTAACCCCCTTTACCACACCACAACAACGGGAAAACATTGAGCCTCTACAGATTTAATGTATATCGGCTTTCTCTACACGGTGGGTCTTCTGCGGCATCAGGACTCGAGCCCGCTACATTCCGGCATCGAGTTCGTTACCATAATCACTAGATTACCGCTGGCACTGTTAAAAGTGAAACAAAATTATAAAATCATATTTTAAAGCATACGTATAAAAACACAGACGATTTAGAATTTCAAAACATTTGATTAAACATAGTATTTTGTATCTACTAGCATAAAATGAACAGTAAAATAAATAAATAACATTAAAGCATTAAAACACTTTATACTAAGTTTGTTAGTAAATTTTTGTAATAAAATTATGTTTAGCAGAAAAAAAATATTTGATGACTTAATATATAAACCAGTTTTAAACCTTTTTCTTCAAGATACTGAAATAAATATTTTCATCAAGAAACTCTGAAAAAAAAAAAAAAAAACCCACCAGAATTTAGTAAAAAAAAAAAAAAAAAAAAAAAAAGTCAAATTTAACGATGAACACTAAGAATTTTTTTTTTTTAGAATATGCAAAGAAATGTAGGAATCTTCAAATGATATAAATTTGATAAAAAATGGAGCTTATATAGAAAGAAAGTGTCCTCTTAAAAATTTTAAATAGCATATAATTTTCTTATGAATACAGGGTGCGGCAAAAAAACTCCGACAAATTTCTTGCCTCCTGAATAATTAAAAAATTTCCTTTTAATTCCTTCTTTATCCACCACTTTAATAATAAAATATTTTTTAATAAATTTCTTAGTTTGTACTTTAATTTATGTGTTTTTGATAATGTCGATCAAAAGGTCTACTATTTTAGAGTTGTTTCAGCAAAGGAAACTAAAGTCTGAAGTCATTTATTTGCTTATTGTACCTCGGCAAACAGTGTTTGATGCAATTTGCCGTTTCAAAGAGCTTGGCAATTATGGTTGACGTCCAGGAACTGGGCGAAAACGCACTATAAACACTTCAATGAATCGTAAGGCCATCGAAAAGCGAGTGCAGAGGAATCCGATTGTCCATGAGAAAATCGCTCGTGACATGAGAATATGTGTCAGATCGGTGAGACGAATTGCAAAAACAGAGCTTGGACTGAAGCTTTACAAGTTGCGAAAATTTCAGTTCCTCAATGAAAGAAACAAACTCGTACGGCTCCAAAAGATGCCGAAAACTTTTGAGATGGACCGCAAGTCAGCGATGGGAGAGATTCCTTTTCACTGATGAGAAGCTCTTTGCGGTTCAACAAGTTCAAAACTCCCAAAACGATTGAATCTGGTCTGTGGACGCTCCAAACATTCGGCAATTGTTGAATATCGCCAATATCCAAAGTCGGTCATGGTCTGGAGCGGAATTTGCGCAAGTGGTAAAACTCCTTCGATTTTTGTGGAAGAGGGCGTTAAAATCAATCAAAAAGTGTACCAGAGGGACATTCTTGAAGCTTTTGTACTTACGTGAGCCCAAAAGCATTTCGGAAATGCAAAGTGGACGTTTCAACAAGACTCTGCTCCAGTTCACAAGGCCAAAAAGACAAAAGAGTGGTGCAAGGCAAATTTTCCAGACATGATATTATGTGAAGAATAGCTACCCTACTCACCAGATCTCAATCTCATGGATTACATTGTATGGTCCCAATCATCAATAAGCTTATTTTTTTAACATTTTTAAGACGTAGGGGGTAAGGACAGGCACACATACCTCTTCACCATCTGAAGTTCAAGTTTAGCACAGCAGCTTGCAATGTCATTGCAGTAATTTTCATCATGGCAGTGCTTCTTCAAATTTCAATATTAGCGACTCAATTTTCAATCATAGCTTTCATAACGCGCCTACCCCATGAATGGGCAAGATATTAATTGCAATAACAATGTACTTTGACACTTAAGCTACAATACGACCTAAATTATAAACCATGCAAATTATATATATAAGTATTAAATTTTGTATACATTACTTTAAGTAATAAATATTTCAAGTTGCTTATAACCCTTTCGCGACGGGTGTGTCATACACTCAAGAGCCAAAACATTATGACCACCCCTACATTTTACAATGAACTCGTCTGGATGACGTGGAAGGCCCATGATCAGGTGGAAGTGGTATTTAACTGCTGCTGGAGAGTCTGAAGAATCATTCTTTCTCTTACTTCTGTGTGTGAAGGGAAAGGCTGCGGATCTAAGCGACTTTGATAGAGGGCAGATTGTAATGGCTCGAAGGCTCGGAACAAGTATTTCTGAAACTGCACGACTCGTGGGTTGTTCGCGATCTACAGTTGTTAGAACTTATGCAAAGTGGATGAATGACAGGGAAACCAGCAGTAGACGATATGGTGTTGGACGTCCACACGCTATCAAAGAAAAAGGTCGTTGGAGACTGTCTCGCATGGTGAAGCAAAACCGGAGCCAGACACTCAGCTGACAGCCCAGTACAACGCAGGGCCAAGTAGAATAGTATCAGAGCACACTGTTCAGCGGACACTGTTGGTAAGGGGCTACGCAGCAAACATCCCACTCGTATGCCTTTGCTGACCAAGCGTCATCGCCAACTGCGCCTGCGCTGGGCCCAGGAACATCATGACTAGTCCATGGATCAATGGGAGAGAGTTGCCTGGTCAGATGAATCACGGTTTGTCATTCATCACGCCGATGGCCGTGTCAGGATACGCCGTCTCCCAGGCAAACAGTTGCTCCCTCAATGTACAGTAGGTCATACACAGGTCAGTGGTGGCGGTATTATGCTTTGGGGGACATTATCTTGGGCGTCTCTGGGACCCGTGGTTGTGGTAGAGCAGACCATGAATGCTACAGGGTATCTGAACATCATTGCGGACCAGTTGCACCCTTACATGGCCTCTGTTTTTCCAGCTGGAAATGGAATGTTCCAACAGGACAACGTCCCATGTCACTAGGCTAAAATTGTGTTGGAGTGGTTCCAGGAACATGATGCTGAATTCCAGATAATGTCCTGGCCGCCTAACTCACCAGATATCAATCCGATAGAACACATTTGGGATGTCATGGGACGGCAGCTCAGAGTTCAAAGACCACCAATTCACAATATCTCGGATTTGCGTGACTGGTACAATCTGTCTCCGGTCATCTAGCAAGGACTTGTGGCATCCATGCCAAGGCGGGTTGAAGCTGTGTTACGCGCCAAAGGTGGGCCAACTCGTTATTGACAGGTAGTCATAATGTTTTGGCTCTTGAGTATGTATGTCCCAGTCTCAAACCCCCTTATCAGATGGCAGACCGTTGAATGCACTTTGCACTTTTCCCTGGGGACGGTCAATCCTGTAGAGCCAGAACGAAACGCGATTCACCAGTGCATCCTCCGGCTGCTGGTGACATTCGGGGACAATGCATATGTGACGCATCCGGCTCTACAATGTTTTTGTGGATCATTACGTCGTCGCGAAAAGATTAAGTAATATGATAAGTATTATGTTACTTTTCATTGTTCAGAATGTTCTTTGCTCAGCTCCTTTTCAATATATCAATAATTTTTAAAAATGATAATTTATTTTCAACTTTTTGATATGCTTGCCTCCCCCCCCCCCAACGTTGGGTTATCACGTTAGAGGGGCGTTCCCCACAGTTTGAGAAACGTTGTATTATGGACTTTAACACAAAAAATGTTATAAAAAAATTCTGTTTTAGGAAAGTTTATTTTTTATATGGGAGAATTTGTTTGCTACCTATGGAGGAAGGACATAAATGTAAATATGATATATATATTCGGTATAAATATGAATGGGTGGATCCTAGCAGGGCACACTTCTTGGCAACAAATTTTTGGCGCCAAAAATTTGGCGATAAAGTTTACAATATGGTAACCCTTCAAAATTTAGGGAATAGTAACCCTATTCGAACCAGATTTTTTGGACAGGGGTCATTTTTTTTCTGATGGTCAACTTGAAGACGTGTAAGATTTTTCTAGAAAACTAAAATTGAAAGGATGAGTGGAATTTTTTATTTTTTTAAAAATAAAACAACTGCTGAAAGAATATATGTTAGAGAGAAAGGAGATGGTTGATAAATTCAATTTGGACGATGTTTTTTCTCACTATTACATCTTAGAAGCAACGGTTTTTCTGCTTTCTACTTGCAGCCATTATGGATAGCACGTTTTCTTTTTTGAAGCTCGACGAATGGATTTTTTTTCTTTTGAATGAAAGATGTAAGAAAGAAATGCTTGCTTGGTGAATGAGTGAACGATTGAAAATATTTCGGTAGGTATGAATGTCCTAAGTATGAAAATAATTTGTTTTTGAGCGAAATGGAGATCGTTAGTCCATCAGCCTAAGGCATTCATATTGGATTTCTTTTCCCACTGTAGCGTTTTAGAAGCTTTTTCAGTTTTTCTTGTTGAAGCTGTTTTAGAAACCACGTTTTCTTCTCAAAAACACGACGGATGGATTTTTTTCTGAATAAAAGGTAAGAAAGTCATGATTGTTTTTTGTGTGAATGAAGGATTGATAGAATCTTGTAATGGATGCTCGAAATTTGCATATAGTTTCTTATTTTTGATTTTATGTTTTCTGTGTTGTCCGTTTTAGAAACCATGTTTTTTCGATGTTTTTCGTCCCTTGACGCCATTTTGAAAACGACGTTTTCACCTCTTGTTTACGTCTCTGACGCCATTTTGAAAAACGCGGTTTTTTACTTGGCGCCATTTGGCGAAAAACTTTTGTCGCCAAATACAGCAGTGTATTGTGTGCTAGGATTTTACCCTGTGTCTAATAAGGGGCATTAACTACTCGCCATCACCGATTTCGCTCAAATGTACAGAACATGTAGGGTTTGGCTAGAAATGAAAGTATCCGTAGTAGGAACTCCAGATGGCCAAGCGTATAGAAAATAAAAATGTTTCGTACCTTATGAACCATTTACTTTACACCGCGCGACGAGTACGTGTTGGCGTAGTGGTAAGAGCGCTCGGACTCGTAAGATGAGGGTCGTGGGTTCAATTCCCAGTGTGTAGGCTTTTTTTCTTCTCTTTTTCTCAATATTTATATTATTCGTTTTCCAATTAAGCAAAGAAGTTAATAATTTATTTTATTTAATCATTCATTTATTTATACACAAAAGGCATAGAAAAGTTAAAAAATTGGGATTTTGGACTTCTCTGTAAGAAATTGTAATTAAGCGCATACGAAAAAACTTTGTACAAGAAAATTCAAAACTTTATCACTGACATTTGATGATTTTCATGTGTCTGGGTATGATATTTATCGTAAAAACCACCAACAGGTTGCGATAATACTTAAGTACCGATTAATCAAATTAGATCCATAGAATTCATTAGCTTCTGTGTACTTGATAATTGAACAATTCAAGATGAAAAGAAATGACTTTATGCATAAAGGTCGGATAACAATAGCAGGGGAATTTAGGGAATTAGGAAGGATTAGACAATTTTTTTACTCTGGAGAATTCGAATTTTCTGGAAAATACTTCCAAGAGCACATCAGGTACCATTTTCCTGTCTTATAATTTAGCAAAGTAGTTGCATTTAAGCAGGTTTTCTCAATCGAAGTTTTTGAAAAATGGACGAGGAGAAAATGATAATACAGGTTATATCAGGGCTATATGAGGAGATATAAGTTTAGAATGTTTGAAAAGGATAAGAAAACTTTCTTTCTGAAATTTTGAAGATAATGTTTATGAAGTTCAAGGTAATGTTTTAATACACATGTGCAGGATATGAGCATTTGGTTTAATCTACACATTTGGTGATGGAATAAAAAAATGGGGCCAAACTACCTTCACTCGTTTTTCAGCATTGGACTTTTATTTAAAATTTTATTTCGGCAAGTCAGCGGAATAAAATAGGTTTGGTGGAATTGTGATCCTGAAAGTAATTCGTTTTAAATTTGTGTGTTTAATAAGATACTTTGAGAAAAAATATTTCCATAAAAGTCCATCGAGCCATTTTCGTAAAATTAGAAAATTTCGCCAAAAGAGGAGATTTTCATAAGATATTACATGAAATTATTATTTTAAATTTGTCTAAAGTTGTGCCAACTTTTTTAACTGAAGGAAGTTAGCACATTGACGTAAATGATGTTAAGGGCATCTACGAAAAAGGAATACCAATTAATATTATCGTTATCATTCGGCAAGCCACCAAACAAACTCTCCAAAAGGACCCTTACCTACGTCACACAAAAAAAATATCCACACACAAAAAAAAAACTAATTACTATCAGTGGCTACTAATTTAACTTCTGTAGGTATAAGAGCGCGTTTTTTTTATTGTTCAGAATTTTTCCAAATGGGGGATTTCTTATTCCTCTACACTCTACATAAAGTCAGAGAAGTGACTCTTCTTTTGACGAAGCGCTATATCACTCAAAAAGTCTTATATTTTTTGCTTGTATTTTATTTTGTACTATTTAGATTTACTTTAAAATGTTAAAACTTTGCCTTTTTGAGTTTCTGTTGCTTTCTAGTTTTCAATTTCAACGAATAAAAATATAGATTGATAGCTCTTTTCCGAATTTTTTTTCTCAATGATATCTATAATCAATGTACCAGGTACCAACAGAAGTAAACACATCATTTGATAGGCAAATTACCCAATCACCCATCTCTCAGACGGAAACTTTGTAAATAAGTTTAAGTCGACCTAAAGAATCTAAGTCCTCCTGTTGAGAGTCACTCGATTTCTGAGACCATGAAGCCAACCAGGCAAACTCTTCAAAAACTCGCCAAATTATGTTCTGTAATTATATTTGTAGTGAACGTATTTTATCGAAAAATATCGCAATTGCTCTCGGCGACCATCCAGAACAGCAGTCGCCAACCTGCAGCTCCTACAAGCGATACCCCAATAAATGATTTTGTTGCTTCTTCATCAAAAAGATTTTACAATTTGCGCATATAATTATTTCATTCAACAGTTACCTGATCGATTTCCAACATCTTTACGTCTCATTTCACTCACTCTCATTAACTCTCTCTCTCTCTGATAATGTCCTTGTATTGTCCTCATTCTTGGCGACGAAAAAAGAGACATCCGACTATTCATAAAAGCACAGTTTTGTCATAATGGCATATTCAAGTCCCCAAAATAAGATAAAAAAGGGTTACAGGTAAAATACACTCCAAATGTAATTAAACTTGAGACATATCCAGAAATATAATGTTGACAATTCAAATCATTTACTGGAATTTTTTTTTTTACCATGACAGGTAGAAACGTTGCGCATTGAAATCCAATCCCATGGTGATACATTTTTATTTAATTTTTTTTGGTCAAGTTTGGGTAAAATGTTTTTTCCTAGGAAGAAATTGACAAATATTTTTTTGTTTCAATCCCAAATTTTTGTTTCGTGTAAAGGAACAATGGGAAAAAAGTGCGACTGAGAGGAAAATAATAGAAGAGAAATTTATCATTTTAAAAACTGAACACACAGAACGACGGAAAAGATTTCTTTTGGCGATATTGCGCTGGCAAACTATTGTAATATTTGGCGATTTATCGTCGGAGTCGACTAATTGAACAGTATCTTAGTATCTAACTTATGTAAAAGAAAATGTAGTTTTGATTGTGTATGTCAATAGTTTCGGAAAAACTATTGTAACGAGAGTTGAAGTTTTTTCCCGCCAAATTCTCTTTTAGACTCAGACGATTATTATTTAGACGATCTCAAAGGCCTTGAAAGAGACCAGTTGGTAGTAGCAGTGTTCGAAATAATTCACTCAGAAAGAGTGGAAAGAAATGCTGTATATTAAGAAAGAAATACTTTGCTTTCTAAATATACGGCATTTCAGGAAATTCCCATGAATTGGCGAAATTGCATTTAATGAACGAATAGCGAATTTGAAGTTGTACGCATTAATATGTATTTTCGTCCTTTAATAATTGTATATATATACGTGAA